>JAULBY010022441.1:0-18178 GCA_032358315.1 Ophiocytium majus | reverse complement strand
CGGCCGCGTCAGCCCAAGCCGCCGCCGCCGATGCCGCCGCCGCGGCGGCAGCAGCCACCCAGCCAGCCTGCTCGGGCTTTCTCATGCAGAAGCACGGGCACAGCAAGGCGCAGTGTGTGGAGTGCCCGTCCCCTTCCAGCATTGTGTGGGTGCGGGAGACGGCGGTGTGCATGGTCAACGACGCGGGGGAGGGGTGTGCGCACATCAAGGTGGCAAAGGGGAAGCCGTACTGCCTGGATGGGTGCAGCGGACACGCGCTTGTGTGGCAGCATGGGGTGCCGGTGTGCGTGAAGAATGACAAGGGGGAGCCCTGTAAGGATGTGCGCACGCAGCATGGGACGGCCGTCTGCATGGACGGGTGCCCCAAGGTGGGTTTACGGTACTACAGTAGTATTACTAGCAGTACTAGTAGTACTTTGAAGTGGACTGCCGCACTTGAGCGCAGCATGGAGAGGTGGGTAGCTGTATGTATCAGTACTGCTTGTTAACGTCACCCGTTTCTTTTTTTCACCCTGCTGCTGAGACTGCAACGTCATTACATAGACCTCACCTGGGATTGCCCGCCGTCGCCGTCCTTGTGTATCCCATCTGTGCTGCTCAGCAGACCCGGAGCTGACTAACTTCAATTATACTAACGTCATCTTCAAATAGAAGTGCAGAGCAGCGCGGGCGCACGTAGAGCTGACGTACGTCAACTTGGCTAATATACAAACTTCGATGATGCGGCAGGCATAGTTTATCGATGGGTTGTACACTGTGGCCGCGTGTGTAGGGTGCTGGCGACAGAAGCTGTCGGTTGTGCCTCCGCGCAGCATATTGGACCTGGTCGTTGATCATTCATCCCGGCGGCGGCACCTGGCGCTGCGCCCGCCGTCGACGCGTACAAGCACGTCTCGCTGCTGAGCGCGCCCTACCCGCCTGACTAACTACCCGTAGCTTATAAATACCGGTGCGCACATGCCCCCATGCCTCTATGACTAATACACAAACTTCAACGACTTCATCTTCACATGGAACCGCAGAGCAGTGCGGGCACACATGTGCCTGGATTGTGTGTGCTCCCTGTGCTGGCGCGGGGGACTGCTGCTACAAGTGCAGGCACCCCACCTGCCAGCTGCTAGTAACTTCAACTTCACAACTTCAACTATACCTAGACCTACTGAGCAGTGCGGGCAACATGTATACACTACACGCATTTTGTGCGGCCGCACTGTGTGCTCACGGTGCTGGCGCACGCCCCACCTTACCGCCGCTGACACCTGCCAGCCGCTGACTAACTTCAACTTCATCAACTCCCTAACTTAAACTCCATCAACTTCAACATTGCCTGTAACTGCTGTTGCAGGGCGCCGCGCACACGGAGCATGGCGTGCTGCTGTGTGTGGTCAACAAGCACGGCAAGGCCTGCAAGAAGGTCAAGTGGAGCGGCAAGGGTGCCGACACAGTGGCTACGTGCCTCGACAAGTGAGCCCACTCCGCACTTGCAGCAGCCGCCACGGCAGTGCTCAGCGGCAGCTACTGCGCTCAGCATCACCTGCTGTGCACAGCGAAGCGGTTCAGCAGCAGCAGTGCTCAACAGCCGCAGTAGCAGCAAAGGCCACTGGCGGCAGTGGTCAGCAGCAGCAGTGCAGCAGCATTGCTCAGCGGCAACCGTGCTCAGCAGCAGCTGTGCTCATCGGCGCAGTGGCTGGTGGTGGTATGGGTATGTCAAGTGGTGCTGTGCTGGCGGCGGCCAGCTTGTGCCAAATGGCCACGGCTATGCTTGCCGCGCGCACGCAAGTTGGCACATCACAGCCGATGCACCCACGCTTTTCCCCCCCTTTTGCGCCCTTGACCACACTGCGCAGCGGCGTGTTTTCTGTGTAGGCGTGGCTCAGCCATTTGCTGAAAGCCGCAGCCTTGCACTTTTAGGATATGCACTCTCAATTTGTACTGTAGGTAGTAGGTTGTGCTATGCACTCCCCCCTTCAAATCGTGAGGTACGGACTGCCCCCCCAAATTGTCATTTGCGGCATTCATAAGCCACAGCCGGCACTCTGCTGTTTGAGAGTATTGCGGGCGCAGTGGTTGTGAGCGCATGAAGCATGCTTGCTCGGCGGCGGCATGTCGCGCTCACACACGTGCCGCCCAGCGCACACGCCACTAAAAAATATGCTGTTATTTGCAATGGTGCTGCGCCGCAGCATGCCTGAATCTCGTTTTTTGTGTCTTGGCTGCTTTTTGTGAGTGCCAGGTTGAGCTGGTGCGTACATGTCGCTATAAGCATAGCCTCTGGTGCCTGTGCAGCCAAATGTGTTTTTTTTGTGCTGGTGTGAGCAATAGTGCAGGGCCTGCCGAATGTATACAGCAGGGGAAGCTCCCCAAACGGCCTTTTGACAGAAATAACATGTGCTACATGCACACATGGGCATTGCGCTAGCAACCGACTTTTGCTGCAGTACCCAGAAGCCGCATGTTAGCTGGGGCATGGGGTTTTGGGACAATGGGGCTGTGTTGTTTGTGCTTGGTGTGTGCTGCCTGCGTGCTAAACATGCTGGCGCTTGGCCGTGGTGCACCTCGTGGTGATGCGCTACATCCTTCCGTAGCCGCTGCTGTACAATGTGCGCTCACACAAGTGCCACCCAGCACACACGCAAATGCAACCATGGTGGTGGTGTGCGAGAGCATTTGTTGGGCTGTGCTCTAATGAACATGAAGTGTTGAGCTGGCGGTTGTCATATTATTGTTTTTATTTAAAGAAGTTGGGACTTTTACACCAAGATAAGAAATATCACTATACGCATTAAAGCCAGTTCCTGCTGGAATTAAACATGCACCTGTAACATTTTCTTTTGATCCTCTAAGCCAGTCAATTTACCTTGTATTGCAGCCTCTGTTTTAATACACGAGTTGTGTGTTGAAAGCTTGCTGCAACTTCAAGTTTACCTTCTAAGCGCCAACTAACAGCCTTTGGCTTTTGGTGCTTGACCGTGGTGCACCTTATTGTTATCATTACTCACTACTAGTACATGCTTCCGTAGCCACTGCTGCACAATGTCCGCTCTTTCGTTATTTGCGGTGCTGCGCCGCAGCATGCCTGAATCTGTTGTATCTGCTCTTGACTGTTATTTATGAGTGCCTTATGCAAGGTGCCATATCCATGCATTTTGAGCTGGTGGTGTGTGCACGTCTTGCAGCGTGTGCAGCCAATTTTGGTTGATTTTGTGCTGGTGTGAGAGACAGTTTAGCACCGGACGAGCGCGTACAGCAGGGCAAGTGCCCTAAATGGCCTCCTTGTGGCAGAAATAACATGTGCTATGTGTGCACATCGTTATAGTTGTAGCAACAGACTTTTGCTGCTAGACAGGAGCCGCAGGCTACAGGCTGGGTATGGGGATGTACAAGAAGAGGCCACGCTTGGAATTTTTGGGAATTTTGGATTTTTTTGTTTTGTTTTGGCAGCTCGCTTGAGGCAGCAGAGCACACATTCTGAGAGGTTCGAAATCAATTTGCCGCGCCAGTCAGCAGTCTAGCACCACATTGAGGGGTTGCCTTTCCACCTGTGAAGTTACAGCACGGCTGTGTGCAGAAAATTCACTAAGCAAGCCATGCATGCACTGGACTGCGCTTGGTGCCATGCTGGCATACCGGCCAGCGCCGCCGGGCCACCCTCTACCGGCATTGTTGCACACACACACTTAAGCACGCCGTGTGCACAACCACCTGCACTGTCAAGCGTGTCGCTTGTCTAGTGCCGTCAGACACATGTGGTGTGGTGGTGCTGGTGTACCTCTACGGCGCGCCTGTACCGAGCTCTCCCTCCCTCGTCTGCGCAGCATACACTGGACCGCGCTATGAGTTTGTCTCTACGGGGCCATGATGTTGCCGTTTGGCTACCGTGGTCTATATTGTCACGTCATTGCATGACCACAGGGGCAATATACTTGAGTATACAACTACTTAAGCATGGCACCCTGGCGGATGACCTGCCCTGACAGGTCGAACCTTAGGCAGCCTGTGGGCGCCCGCCTGCCCTTTCTGTGTTCGTATACATACACGCCATGCATTTGCCAAGTGCCATGGCCACCAGTGGGCGTGCTGGCATACATGTCATGGGCTCTTGCACGCCCCCAAGTGCAACTTGATAAAACTACTTCGAAGTGCTAGTTTTATAAAGCCGCACACGTGACCACACGCCAATAGTGCGTCTGCTGCATCTCTAGGCTAGTCAGCCACAGTAGAAAGCCGCCAGGGCCGAGCTCTCCATTCCTCACATGATGTCTACACTCCAAAGGCACGGAACTGCTCGTGGCAGCGAGGCACACGTACCTATAAGGTCCCCGGGGCTACCTCTTCCCCACGTCATGACGTTGAAGTCGGTGGCATGTCACCTGCTGAGCAGGCTGCCGTCGACGTCCCACGGGCTACTCTCCTCTTGGTTGACGTTGAAGGAAGGTGGCGAGTCATCTGCTGGCTCTCAAGTGCGGTCTCAGCAGCAGCAACAGTGCCGCCCGCGGCACCGCCGTCGCAGTGGAGGAGCCAGCAGCAGCAGCCGCGACACCATGAGGCCAGCTTCCTCAGTCACCACGGCGGCAGTGTGCACCCTGCTGCTGTGGTTTTTGTGTGCCTCATTTGCTGGCGCAGGCGCAGCAACCACCGAGTCAGCGGGCCCGGCATGGGAGCAAGACAGCATGCTGGTGCTGCAGCAGGCCGACAACCGAGCCTTCGGCGATGGGGACCGTAGCAGGGAGCTGTACATTGACCCGGAAGCGCCGTGCTCTAGCGAGGGCAAGTCCGCAGGCGCCTGCTGCAAGCCTGTGGGGGGAGGCAAAAGGTGAGTCGCACACCTGCTCTGCTCGACGTTGCTATCCTGGCGACGGTGCTGTTGCATTGCTTCATCCACCAGCAGCAGCGAGAGGAGCCTGTGCATGGAGGTGCTACTGTGCAGCAGCAGGGTTTTAGCAGCAGCAACGGCAGCAGCCACGGCAGCAGCAGCCGGCAGCGAGCACCTGCGGCCGCAGTGGCACGGCAGCAAAAGCTGGTGGCGTGGTCACGTACATATACAGTAGTGGCTGCGGCAAAATTGTACCGGTAGCAAGTAATGAATCGATGTCATGTGGTACGTCACATACCGTATGTGTGTACTTGTGTATACATATACTTCCAAGTATGCTGTACACGTTGCATGCAATGTGTATGTATACATATTTCAGAAGTACATACATGTACTTTGTACCATATCATCTAGATTTACCTAGCATACTTCGATAGAAGTGGGTACATGGTGTGACCAGGGCAGCACATATGGCCCTCTTGTGTTCCCTTCCGCTAAGTGGCTGAGTAAGGCTACGCAAGCACTGCACTAGCACTGGCTTTGTGCTGCCATGCCCTACAGTCTGACAAGTGTAACTACAGAGTGATGGGACCCTTGTGGCCTTGCAGGGCCTGGTATGCCTATGCCCCAGTGCATGTACCTGCTGGGCCATGCCACACGTCCAGGCTCGTGCGGCTTGTTTTTTCGGAATCGGCAGACATGCACAAATGCTTGTTTCTGCGCACACCAATGTATGATGCTGCTGTAGTACACAATAAGTAGGTAGTTGGCTGTGAATATATGTTCTCTATATACACACAGCCAAATACTTGTGAAGTGCTTTAATACTTCAAATATGGTATTTCGAAGTACGTCTGAAGTGTACTGTGAGTGCATAGACATCCACATGTACTACTACTAGTACTATAGTCCAGAAGTGGACACATGCAGAAGTATGGCATTTGAACTGCATGCACCCTGCAAAATCGGGGCGGCGGCATGTGCTGGCAGGACATGTTCGCCCCACACACCCGCACTGGAAACATGCACCTGCGCATAAACACATGCCATGCACAGCTGCGCCCTGCAACGTGCACTGCCTCTGAGACGTAACACGCCCCCCACACTCTTTTTTTTTGCGTGCGCTGTGAACCCCCGGCCATGCAGGGTGATGCAGTTCAGCCTGAGCGGACTGGAGGTGCAGACCCTGAACGGCTGCTATTACTTCGACAGCAGTTGGTCTCAGCAGCCCACCTACAGCACAACCACTGGACGCGCGGCTGCGTACGTGGTGCTGGATAACAAGAGCAGCGACCGACAGGTGCCCCGGGTGTGCGCTGTTGGAATATAGGCAGGGACTCATAGTACACTCATGTACTAGTGGGCCTGTGGCTTGGGCACTCAGCAGTAGTGGGCTATTTTAGTGCTGTCTTATCTTACTCGACCGGGTGTAACTGCCTGAAACTGCCTGTGCGGTTACCTGGCACCTGATGGAGTTGAAGTTTCACTTCCTGCAAGACAGCTTTTGTGTGCTTCCTGTTGGTACACTATGATTCTGGTGTGCTTTACGCAGTAGTACTATGCACTTCCCCCCCGGGGGCCCGTTGCTGGCGCACTAGCTATTCTGTGGTAACTACTACAAGTATGCATCTGGTAGGCAATAGCACCAGAAGGATGACAAGTACCAGAAGTATACTTACTTCAAGTTGCAGTATACTTACAACATGCAGACTTTGCAAAGTAGTGTAGGATAATTCGCGCGTGATAATTCAGTGCTGCCTGGCAGGTGACACGTGCGGCAACAGAAGTGGGGGGCGCCACCCGTCAGTGAGCATCAAACAGCGCATGTGCTCTTCATAAGCCCATGACAATGCATTCAGCACACTTCACACTCGATATTTAACATGGTACATGTTGTACTTCACACGGTGGTATATCCTACAGCGGGCCGGCCTGCCCACACAAACGCCCCGCACGCCTCTCGCAGTTCCCGTTGTGGGTGCCCCCAGTGGCGGTGTGCAGCAAACTGCCCATGTGTAAGCGCAAACACGCAAGTACACATTCAGCATGCAAGGGTACCGACAGGGGCGAGTAAATAGTCGCCTACTTCTACTTCAGAAGTACATGATTGCCACCGTGCCCCTGTGTGCCCCCATGCCATTTCACATCACTTGTTTTTTTAATTCAAACTTTGCGGTTTGCCCCATCAACTTGCAACGGCATTCGGGTCCTAGGACTTGCTGAGCTCAGCGACCCTGTACTTCAACGTACACACAGTACATTTAGTTCACAACTGCACCCCACACACCCAACCTTAGTTATACCCTGCCCCGCTTACACGCCTCAGCTGCCATTACATGCCGCTGTGCTGCCATTACACGCCTCTCAGGGCTGGCTATTTGACGCCTGGGTGGTGGCGCGTGTCAACAAGTCTGGCAGCACCACCTACCCCCGCTGCCTGTACTTGGCCTACAAGCGCACCAGCAGCAAGGGCACGCCAGTATACCCATTCATAGGGGACATACCGCCCACACCCGCCCGCAACGACCCTGGGTGGGTGTGTCTGGCGTCAGAGCAGGCGCCGATTGTGAGGAACAGTGGCCGCGTGACCGCACGCTGCGGCGGCGGCAGGAAGTGCAGCGGCTAGCCCCCTGCTGCTGCTGAGCATAGCACCGGCTGCTGCTGAGCATAGCAATGGCTGCTGCTGAGCATAGCACTGCTGCTGAGCACAGCTATGGCTACCCCCCTGCGGCTGCAGGCAGTGTCTGGAGCTCGGTTGGTGTGAGTATGTACGCATCATGTTTCATAAGCAACAGCTACTGCGTGCACATCTGCAAGCGATGCATTGATACACATTTTTGATAGGTGGTGCTGCTGGTGCCGAGCATGGCAGTGTGCACAGCAGCAGGAGCGTGTGCCGCTGAGTGAGGCTTAGCAAAAGGTGCACTGTGCATACGTAGTGCACACACGAAATAGCAGCGCATTGCAATGGTACTGGGAGCGTGCCTGTTCAGGCAGAGTGGGGGTGGAAGGATGCTGCTCACTACAGCGCCCGTCACTGCATCAAGTCCACTGGGTACTGGAGTTCACACAGACCGCAACTTCAACAACAACTTCAACATGCAGTGCATGTCATGCCCGGCCCTGGCAGTATGTGCACTGCGGTCACAGTCTGTAGCGTGTGCGCTGCAGCAAGGACAAGCAGCGCTCGTTTGTGCACATCCATGCAGAGCTCTCCTCGCGTGCAGTGGCGCTGCACTGCTAGCAGTGTAGTACAGTGCCATAGTGCGTGTGTGCTGCAATGCACAGCTGTGTTATGTCCTGTGCACTTGGACGCTGTAGGTGACCCAGCTACCTGTTGACCTCTGGGTTGTGTGGTCACTGGTGCCGCACCGCATTTTGTGCCGCCAACTTGTATGCCTACAGTACTCTAGTGCAGGCTGCTTTATGCCGCCAGCTGTGTAATGCTGAGGTATATAGTTTTATGGTGCTCATGTGCACTTATCTCTCGGTTGTGCTGCTACAACCTGCTGTCATTGTGTGCATGCAGATGTGCTTTAGTCCATGCAGTTGAAGTCGTGCATTAACGCTTAGGAATCCCAGTGCCTGCATACGCTGCGCTTGCCACCAATGAGCCGCCACACACACTCCAGTTGCCGCCACATGTACTCTTATGTACACATATCTAATGGCGTGTACTTCAGGTTGCCTGCCATATGTGTGGTCAGTGTGAGTGCGCCCTGCTGCTGCATTGTTCCAAACAGGTACTGGTGCTGCTGCTCAGGTCACTGCATGTGCATCATGAGCTGTAGCCACTGCAGAAAAAACATTGATTTAGGGCCTGGTTTGGTTGCATGTACAGCTGTCACTGCATTGCCTGGCGCTGCTGCACATCCAGGGCTAGCTGTTCACTAAAGCCTACTGCCACACGCTAGCTGTTCACTACAAGTCACCACCACCCAGGCATGAGCTAGCGTGGATGCTGGTGTGTGCCGCAACCACTCCTTACACTGGCTGTGGAAAAATGAACTGCAGCCAGCTCGAACCACCACCCATGACACACACACCCCATGTGCTATGATCGACATGTCGAGAAACACCACAGGTGTAATTCCCAAAATACATGTAACAATGAAAGTCACTTGTGGGAGTGCCCCATGGGCGACGCCAGGCAGACAGCTACTGCAGCAACTACGACCAGTATTACGACCACGAGTCGTGCGGGAGGAAGAGAAGTGGAATGAACGCAGAATCTGTGACATCACTTCTCTAGCATGGTCAGTCACAGTGGTGGCACCTACCACCCACCAGTGTTTATCTTAACAAGCTCTCCCCACACATCGATGCCATTTGTGGCAGTGAGGCACCACACCCGTGCTGACAGTGTAGGCTTCCATTCCGATGCCTCAAGGCGCGGCAAGCAGCGACACCGCTGTCAGTGCTTCGCTGCTGCTGTTGGGGGCGGTAGAGCTCGTACTCGCAAGTCTCAGCCATAAATCACCGTTACCTGTGTGCAGTTAGGTTGACATCACACGCCAGCAGTGCGGCCGTACTACCGTACTAACCCACATGGGTCACGCAACTGGGCACAACAGCGGTGGTGTGCGCGTCGCACAATGCTCAAGTTGTGCAGGCATCCATCGCTGATGCACCTTGTTTCGAGAAAGGACCTCGCACGCCTCCGTTCCTCTTCAGGAAGCGCCCGCCCCAGCCCGCCGTCTCTCAAGAGGTCGCTAGTGGCACACCAAGCTTTTCTTGCTGAGAGTCTCCTACTAGATTTATGAATAAAGATGGAGTGACTGATGTGACTGGAGGGTAAACTTTGCAGAGTTTATTCATTGAATACTGTTCAATTTCCTTTCATCCAGCACACATGACCCTTGTCTGTGGCGTGATAGTATCCTCTGGTTTGATGTTGAAGCGGCGGCACGTCACGTGCTGCTGAGCAAACTGGGTCTCAAGTGCTGTCCCTCGCCACCAGCAGCATGTTGGGGGAAAGAGTGTCGGCTGGGCGGGGGCACACAGCGCGTAGTCTCGCAGTAGAGCCACCAGCAGCCGACACCATGAGGCCACCCTCCGTGCCCACGGCAGCAGCAGTGTGCACCCTGCTGCTGTGGTTGTTGTGTGCTGCATTTGCTGCTGTCGTGGCCGCCGCCCAGTCAGCAGCAGCGGCATGGGAGCAAGACAGCGCGGTGGTGCTGCAGCAGGCCGACAACCGATCCTTCGGCGATGGCGACGGTGGCAGGGAGCTGTACGTCACCCCGGGAGCGGCGTGCTCTAGGGAGGGCAAGTCCGCAGGCGCCTGCTGCAAGCCTGTGGGGGGAGGCAAAAGGTGAGTCAAACAGTGCAATTGCTGTCCTAGTGGTGCTAGTGCATCGCTTGATCCACCATCAGTGGCGAGAGGAGCCTGAGCAGACAGGGAGGCGTAGCAGTGCTGTAACAGCAGCGACGGCAGCAGCAGCAGCAGCAGTCAGCGAGCAGCGGCTACAAAACCCCGGTGGCGTGGTCACGTGCTCGTGCATCAGTGGCTGCGATGATTTGCTGCAATAAGTACACTGTAGTGAATGCATGTCATGTGGTATGTGTGTACATTATGTACATAGTGTACTTTTATTATTATTAAACTCCGCTTAGGACGCGGAAAGCCCTTTGCACACGGTGCGCATGACCAGAAAAAGGGATCAGACTGGAGTAGCGAAAG
This sequence comes from Ophiocytium majus, assembly GCA_032358315.1. Taxonomy (NCBI): domain Eukaryota; class Xanthophyceae; order Mischococcales; family Ophiocytiaceae; genus Ophiocytium; species Ophiocytium majus. The sequence continues at coordinate 7,685 of JAULBY010022441.1, read as the reverse complement.
AGCTGGCAATGCTCAATACTGCGTACACAAGGGGAGGTCCGGCACGTTGCCAGAATAGTGTACATATATTGCATGCAATGTGTATGTATGCATGTATTATATTTCAGTGTGACCAGGTCAACACATATGGCCCTCTCTAGTGCCTTTCCACTCAATCTGAACAAGGCTACCTACCGCCAGGCTACGGACGCAGTGCACTAGCTCTGGCGTTGCCCTACAGTCCTGACGAGTAGAACCACAGAGTGATGGGACCCTTGTGACAGCCTTGACTTATACTTATATGTACTCTTATTAAACTCTGCTTAGGGCGCGGAAAGCCCTTTGCACACGGCAGACAGGTAGCGAAAAAACTGGCAATGCTCAGTACTCTAACTAAGGGAAGCCTGGCATGTTGCCAGAGCACTACTCTAACAAATTACAGCCCCATGTCCATATGTACACATATCATCTATATTTAAGTACCATAGGTACAGGATGCGGTACAGTGTGACCAGGGCAGCACATATGGCCCTCTCTTGTGCCCCTTAACTCAGTGGGCTGAGCAAGGCTACATAAACACTTCACTAGCACTGACGTTGTGCTGCTGTGCCCTACAGTCCTGGTGAGTGTAACTGAAGTGATGGTACCCTTGTGGCAGCCTTGCAGGGCCTAGTATGCCCCAGTGTGCATCAGACAAGCAGCCACAGCAGTGTGTACAGTGCCGCTGCACACCACGTGCCGCCGTCTTCGCTTTTCCGCGCACTTGTTACCCTGAATGCATCGCCAGCCGTCCAGGTGGGCCCCTGGTATATTTACATGTACTATGAATACTGAAATACATATACACTGTACTATGAATACTCAAAGGATACATTTAGGGGTTGTGTGCACCGGAATGCGTATGCAAATTCGCAGTCAAGCAGCAGAAGGAGCCACGCTGGTCTTTGGGAGTGTGGGAATCCTGCACATGTCTTGCTTGGCCGTGCTACTGATAGGTGGATCACACGTGACATTTCCAGCCCCATGCCACCACGGGCTGAAATTTGGTGGAACTGACAGACATACAAAGTGTCATGTTCACTTGCACAACTACTCCACACGTTGTACATGGACTGATAGGCATGCCGCATGGCATTCAAACCCATACACTCTGCAAGTCTGCAGCAGCTTTTATCTGCTATGACAAATACACTAGCGCCCCACATTTGTACCATGGCACATGCGCCACGCACAGCTCAGCTTGCGCGCGCACCAGCAACATTTCCAGTGCGCGCTGCCTCCTGACATACCAAAGTGCTGCACCTGCACTTTGGCTTATGCTGTGACACCCCCGACCTATAGGGTGATGCAGTTCAGCCCGAGCGGCCAACCCCACGCACCCTGCAGAATTGAGGTGGCTTCATGTGCTACTGCAAGCACCAGCAAAACACCCCGCATCTGTGCAAGTGACACGGCACTTGTGCTGGCGCACCACTCTACCGCTACACACACACAAACAGACAATTGCAAGGAGCACGCCCTGCACAGGATGCGAAACGCCCCCCAACTCCACTTTAGCGTGTGCGCCCCCCCCCCTGTAGGTTGATGCTCACCCCACACTCGCGCACTGGAAACAGCAGCTGTGCCATGCACAGCTGCACCCTGCAACATGCACCTCCTTCTGAGATGTAACACGCCCCCCACCTCCACTTGACATGTGCTGGCGACCCCACCCTGCAGGGTGATACAGTTCATGACACAGGACAGTAACTCCCCACATTTGTTTATGTAGCATGTCACATGTGCCACACACAGCTCAGCTCTGCGCACACACCAACGACTAACCATTTCCAGAGCGCGCTGCCCTGAGATGCCAAAAACGCTGCATCTGCACTTTGGCGTGTGCTGTGAACCCCCCCCCCCCAACAGGTTGATGCATTCAGCCAGAGCGGGCTGGAGGTGCCGAGCCTGAACGGCTGCTACTACTTCGACAGTGGCTGGCCTAAGCAGCCCACCTACACCAGCAGCAGGGGGCGAAAGACTGCATACCTGGTCCTCGATAAGAAGAACAGCGACCGACAGGTGCCCGGGTGTGCGCTGTTGGAATATATTTTGCAGTACTTGAAGTAGGCAGGCACTTGAAGTATGCACATGTACTTCAACATAAATGAGCGCGCCCTACCCGCCCGACTCATCACCCAGTAGTTTTTACCGGTGTGCACACACCCTCGTGTCTCTATGACTAATATGCATACTTCAAAGTATACACTTCAATATATATACCATATATATGAAGTACTTATGAGGCTGTGGCTAGGGCACCACTACCAGGGAGCGCGCGGCTGCATACCTGGTGCTGGGTATGAAGAGCAGCGACCGTCAGGTGCCCGGGTGTGCGCTGTTGGTTTATAGGTAGTGATGGGTCACAGCGTACAACTTTTGCATTATACACGATAAAACGTATCTTACTACGCCATAATAATGTCACAGACGAACGTATTTATACGGCAAATACGCCGTATATCACGTTGTTGGGCGTAGAAGTACGCCGTATTTAGTGTAATGTATTATGTACGTCATACATCGTGACCTGTCACTAGTTTTAGGCAGGCACTTTAAGTATGCTCATGCACTTTTGGGCCTGTGGCTAGGCGCTCAGCAGTAGTGGGCTATTGTAGTGCTGTCTTACTCGGCCCGGGTGTAACGCAACTTCAAAACGTAACTGGGTGTGCCGTTACCTGGCACGATGAAGTTTCACTTGCTGCTTACTTCTGAAGAAAATAACAAGAGCAGCGGCCGCCAGGTGCGAACTTGAGTGTTCTTTTAGGGGTGTGCACATCAGGTGGTGGGGGGGCACAGGGCTGTTGCTGCGGCAGGCGCACGCAGTAGGTTGGTCTTTGCTGCACTCCCTAGCATGCATGTATTTCAAAGTAGTAGCTATACAGTGAGCATTGGCCTCAGCTACTTGTGTGCTTCACGTTGGTGCACTATGACTCTAGTGTACTTTAGGGTGTGCAATTGTGCTTTCTACCCCGGGGCCCTTTGCGGGTGTGTTAACTATTCTACGGTAACTATGCATCTGGTAGGCCTAGGAAACGACACACTTCACAAGCACCAGTGGCACACTTCGAAGTACTTGCTTGCACTTACAGACATGCAAAGACCCTTACAAAGTCCTGTAGCGTCATCCATTCATTTAATGCTGCCTGGGTGATGACGTACGCTGACACAGAACTGCGGAGTGCGGAAGTACTTCTGAGTATGCACCTGGTAGGCACATGTACCAAGCACCGGTAGTATACTTGCCTGCACTTACACACATGCAAAGACCCCTACAAAGTACTACAGTATTTCAAATACTTTAAACTAATGTAGCATCGTCTGCTCGTTCAACGCTGCCTGGGCGGTGACATACGCTGTAACAGAACTGGGGAGGGCCACCTACGCATCAAATGGTGCTGGTGCTTTCATAAGCCCATGACAGTGCAGCCAGCACACTTCACATTCGGTATACTTTGAAGTATACCTTGGCACATGTGTTAAGTAGTGCAAACACGCAAGTACTGTTTATTATACTACGCTTGAGGCGCTCAAAGCCCTACGCATATCATATGTGGTGCGGCCGAAGAAGGTTGAACAAGTACTACTCATACCGTAGCGGCCTAGAAAAATACGGTACCGGTACTACTAGCACCGCATGGCACCAGAGCGCCCAGCCCACCGCCCACACCGGAGCCAGACTTAGGGCTGTACAGCAGTAAGTACACATTCAGCATGCAACACTATACTGACAGCCCTGGGCGTGTAGATAATAGGGCGAGTTTGTTGTTGCCATGCACCAATGTGATCTCACATGGCTCGGCCTTAACCTTGCATTTTGCCCCCAGCAGTTTTCACAAGGCATCAGGTGGGCTCCTAAGCTCAGCGACCCTACACTTCTGAAGTATACTACTTCTCAAGTAGTATACTGCAGTAGTACATACCTATGGTATATGGTATGTGTATGTATAGTATGATGGATAGAATGATTGTATTTATACACACATTACCTTCACAACTACTACTGTAGTACTTCAGAAGTGCATGCCTGCAGGCTGGCCTCATACCCTGCCCCACTTACATGCCGCTGTGCTGCCGCCCCTCAGGGCTGGCTGTTCGACACCTGGGTGGTGTCGCGTGCCAACAAGTCTGGTACCACCTATCCCCGCTGCCTCTACATAGCCTGTAAAAGACCCAGCAGCAAGGGAAAGCCAGTCTACCCATTCATAGGCGACATACCGCCCGCACCCGCCCGCAACGACCCTGGGTGGGTGTGCCAGGCGTCAGAGCAGGCCCCCATTGAGAGAAACTGTGGCCGCGTTACTGTGAGCTGCGGCGGCGGCAGGAAGTGCAGAGGCTAGCCCAGGGCGTGCTGCTGCTGAGCACAGCAATGGCTGCTGCTGAGCATACTATTGCTGCTAAGCACGGCAATGGCTGCTGCTGAGAACAGCTATAGCTAGCCCCTGTGGCTGCAGGTACCTAGTGTTTGGAGCGTGGTTGGTGTCAGTATGTATACCGGTACATCGTTGTCATAAACAGTAGCTACTGCTTGCACACCTGCAAGTCACATGTCGACACACTTCTGCAATGGGTAGTGCTGCTGCTGCTGAGCACGGCAGTGTGCACCAGCAACAGGAGAGTGTGCCGCTGAGTGCGGCTTAGCAACAGGTGTACCGTGCACAGGTAGTGCACACACAACATAGCAGTGCATCCTTAATGGTACTGGGAGCATGCATGTTCGCAGAGTGTGTGGGGGGGGGGCATGCTGCTCACAGCAGCCCCCGTTGTTGCATTCATTCTACTGGGTGATGTACAGTACTGTAGTTTGCACACACTGCAACTGCAACAGGCATTTTCAATATGCAGTGCATGCCACGCACAGCCCCGACAAAATGTGCACTGCAATTATCATCTATAGTGTTGTAGCACTCACTTGTGTGCCTACAGTACACTTGTGCAGGCTGCTTTCTGCCTGCATCTGTGTAACGCTGAGGTACATATTTTTTTTTTAATGGTGCGCATGAGCACTTATCTCTTGGTTGTGCTGCTGCAGCTGGTGTCACTTTGTGTGCATGCAGATGTGCTTTAGTCCATATGACTGAAGCCGTGCATTAACGCTTAGGAACGCCAGTGCGCGCTTGGCACCAATAGCACACACTCAAAATTGCCACCACATTTGTGTCTAATAGCGAGTACTTCAGGTTGCAAGCCTGCCGTATGTGTGGTCAGCCCCGCTGCTGCAACAATGATTGTTTTAAAGAGGTGATGGTGCTGCTGCTCAGGTCACTGCATGTGCATCATGAAGCTGTAGCCACTGCAGAACAGAACATTGATTTTGGGGGCTGGTTTGGTTGCATGTACAGCTGTCACTGCAATGCCTGGCGCTGCTGCACATCCAGGGCTAGCTGTTCACTAAAGCCAACTGCCACACGCTAGCTGTTCACTACAAGCCACTGCCACCCGCGCATAAACTTCTAGTAGCAAGGACGCCGGTGTGTGCCGCAACCGCTCCTGACGCTTAGTGGAAAAACGAACTGCAGCAAGCTCCAACCGCAACGATATGTTTGACACCCCCCCCATGTGCTGTAATTGACAGGTCCAGGAACACCACCAGTGTAATCCAAAAAAACATGTAACAATGCATAGCTTCTGCTGCTGGTAGTGCACCTTTGCTAGTGCACCTCTGCACGCCATGTGCGCAGCTAGATCATCGCGTCTGGCAGCAGTTGAGCTGTCTGTGTGGAAAAGTACCCAGGGCCACCAGCAAGCACATCATGTACTTATCAATAATACATTGTGGTTGTAAATAACCATATGTACATAATACATCATAGTGACCATGACTGCTTGCGAACTGCACTAGGAACGACCTAGTTCACTGCTTTCAACCATCGCGTCGTGCGGTGGCTGGTGACACACTTGCCACCCCGCTATCCGCAGCCAACACGACCTGCTAGTTTCAGCTTCTGAAGGCCCATCGTACTGTCAAGCTACCACCTAGGTTGCAGCAGCCCCTCCCCTGCACACACACGCAATCTAGGGCGTGTCATGTGTCACGGCAGTCTACGCGGAGTCTAGGCGAGGCGTGTCATGCGTCCCCCGTCAAAAGCGAGCGAGCGGGAACCAGAAGTTTGAAAACTTTCACTGTTCGTTCGCATCGTTCGCTGCTTGATTTTGGGCCCTTCCATTTCAGCGAAGCATGCAAGGAGTGCCTGGCCTGTGTCGCGCCCGCATGGCCGCGGCGGCGGCGAGCCAGGCTGGGCTGCCATGCCTTGGCGCTTTGCTTTCGAACTGGCTCGACAAGCCAGGAGCCTGCTGCTGCGCCGGCTGTGCGCAGGCAAAGTGGTGTGTGCAGGTCAAGCCTAGGCCAGCTCGGTGTACCGGGGCTGCTGTCGGCAGGCTACAACCACACAAGGCTGCGAGCATGCCGCGCCAACGCCAGCGTCAGGTGCTACTGACCTGGCAAGCTAGCTGGAGCTAGCGGCAGCGCTCCTGATCCCTCCGCGCTCCTGGCCGAAGTCAGACAGCCCTGGGGCTGAGCTGCGGCACTGATGACGACCAAGCGTCGGCAAGTTCACCGCCGCCGCCGCCGCCTCCGCCGCCTCCGCCCTGCGGTGCCGCCTGCTGCCTGGCGTCTCACCACGGCAGAAGCTCCCCGACAGCGCACCTGCAGCAGGCAGCACCACGCCGTCCCCCGCCCCCGCCCAAGCAGCGCGCTGGCGGGCTCATCAGTTGCCGTGCGGATGCCAGCAGCCAGCAGAAGCAGCAGTTTTGGGCACCCCACTCAGCCTGGAGCTGCCAACTGCATTTCACAGCACCTCCCCAACAGGACTGCTGTGGCTACCAGGGGTGTGTGGCACCCCATGTTGTCCGCCTCGTTGCCTCTGCACACCCGCCACTGCGATCGTTGAGTTTCCCAGCAGGTCACTTACCAGTTGAGTTTCCAGCAGGCGCAGAGAGAGAGAAAGTGAAGCCGCATTGATTCCCCCCCAGCGCTTGCATTTTTTTTCCCGCTCGTACTGAATCATCCCCACAGCCCCAGGACACTGCCGGGGAGGGGGGCACGATGTGCACATGTGGGGTGTCTTGTGCTTTTTCTTTCACCAGGTGGACAATCTGTCTGGTGTTTTCACCAGGTGGACAAATCACCTCACAGGCTGTGGCCTGGCGGTTTGCCCCAGCCACGGCAGTGTCTGGGCTTAGCAGCCTTTTAGGTTTCTTTCACAGCTCGGAGAAGGACGTTTGGCATTGGTTCTGCACGCTGTAACTGCACGTTGGCAAATACACAAAATTCACACCTTGCATTGCCAAATTTTCGTGCCAACTTGCAGGGGGAGGAGCGTGATGGTGCACTGTGAGGAGGGCCGGTTTGGGCGCTGCTGACGAGGTGCTACGGTGCCACGGCTTTGGTTGGTCCGTGCAGCTCCTCCAAGCAGCAGGCCGGCGCAGTGTGGGGAGCAGGGAGGGGTGCACAAAAACCAGAGGTTGTCAGTACCTCCAAAAAAAAGTAAGTACAATATTCTGACCCCCCCTATCAAATTAGTACCAATACCAATATCAGTATCGCCGGGGCTGTGCAAACCATTACCAGTATACTGGTTTAGCGACAAATAAGTACCAAACCAATACCAATACCGGTATTTTTTACTTTTCGCCCCTGCAACGGCTGCAGTTCACCGCTGGCATGC
>JAULBY010022430.1:0-18182 GCA_032358315.1 Ophiocytium majus | reverse complement strand
ACGATAATCTCTACCAGGTGCTTGTTCTTTTTTACGACGAACTACAGCTTTGGCTTCTTCTTTACTACCGTAGGTACCTTCTTTAGTGCCATCAATAAAAACTGTGTAAGTGTAGTTGGTATCAACATCTTCCTCTACCTTACCATACATAGATTTTAATTCTTGTGCGGCCTGTGCTAATTCTCTAGGTGATGCTTGTGTTAGTAATGCGTCTATGTCATCGTGATATTTTGTACGCAATGCAGTCATAGTAGGAGCTTTTAAATCGATCATGTAGCTAATGTTTCCGCCACCACCATCTACAAATACTTGCGACATTACTGAACGAATAGTTTTTTCAGCATCTTTATCGGCTTCGTCTAAGTTTAATTTATAATAGCTATCACGCTCAGCTTTAGCTTTAGCAAACTCATGACGCAATGCTAGTTTAACTTTTGAATCATCGGTTTCTTTAGCACGAGCTGTTAAGTCGTCCATTTTTGCTTCTAAGTCTTCAATACGGCGGGCTTCGAGGTCGTCGATAGCTCCTTCAAATAAATCAAATAAATTCATATTATTTTTCTTCTATATAATCAGCGGACTGTTCAGCAGCTTGTTTAGCTTTAGCACGAGCCATATACATCTCTAATGCAATTTCACATTCTTCTAAACTCTTAAAGCGAGTTGGCAACTCTTTGCCGGCTCTCTTGATACAAAAGCCATCGCGCTCATCGCCGTGGATTTCAACTAACACACTACCACCACCGCCACTAAGTCCTACTTCTTCTGTAGGAACATTAACTGTTTTAACTGGAGCAGTTATACTTTCTGCGTATGTAGGATCTGTTAAGCCAGCAGGAGCTTCACCTTGTGATGGAGTTTGATTTGGATCTTCTTCTAATTCATCTTCGTTTTTGTATATATCGTGATTTTTATTTTTTGGTGGTTCAAACATAACACCATCATCTTCATCCCAATCTTCTACATCTTCTTGGTCATCGTGATATTCAACATCACTAATATGCATACTAGCTTCGTCCCCGTCGTCAAAACGCACAACAACAAACTTGCCACTTGGACTTAGTTCGGCTACATCGCCAAACTCACATTCATATTCATTTGGGCCAGTAACGCAAATACGATCACCTGGTTCTAAAAGAACATGGTCTTCTTCTAAAGAATTAACAGGATCTGTTTCGTCAACTTCTTGTGCTCGAGTTTGTAATTCTAAATCTTTTAATTCTTTTTTCTTTAAATCTAAATCTTGTTTTTTCTTAGCAATTAAATCGCTATCTTGTTTAATATTTTCTTCAGCGGATTTTAAATAGTCAGCTAAACTAGCTTTAACTCGACCTAATACATCTTCTTCCATTTTATCTTCAGGAACGCCCTCAGAATATTCAAGAGCAAGTCCTGTCATCTTTGCGATACGCTGAGATAGACGCTTCTTGACATCCTTGCTTTCGCTTTTGAAATAGTCATCACGGAGGCGATTGAGAATAGGCGTAAACACGCAATGAGAAATTCCATCGCGGAAAACCTGAAAGAGACGCTTGGCCGGGATAGATGTCTCAGCAATCATAGCGATTTTGTCGCCAGTTTCTACTGTGAATTGCCATTGGCCTTCTAAATAAACAACAAATTCACTAACAAATTCACTAGAGTCAGTTGGAACTGTGTCCCACTTCAATTCAAAATTGGCACGAGCGGGATTGCGACGAGTTACAACAGTGATGATGTTGCTTTTTCCCTTAGCAGCCTTCCAAGCCTTAATCAACACACTTTGAATAGAATATGAATCATTAAATCTAGCCTCAAACAATATAGACAACTTCTTTCTATCCTTAGCAGCCACGACAGCCTTTTGTTTCGCCTTCTCTGCGTCCTTTATCTTCTTGACAGCCGCTGCCCTCTTCTTCTCAGCCTCCTTCGCCAGGAGAGTTTGAATCTTACCTTCTACACGATTTTTTGCCGTTTTATATTGCTGAGCGGTCAAACTGCGTCTCAATTGCTTTAGGCTTGCAAGTTCCACAAGTAAATCATCCATTCTTTATTTATCCCTAGATTTTTTTTGCCGAAAAAAAGCCTTCAAATTTTTGAGCCAGGGGAATAAAAACCCAAAATCAAAAATGTCTTAATCTTTTTTTTTCAATTACTCAGAAGCCATCTTCTTCAATTCGCGTCTAATACGAGCACTTTCACAATAGTCATCACGGTTGTCCCAATAATATTCATGAGCCTTAGGCAACATTTTCTCTTTGTGTTCTGCGTAATACTTCTTACACTTTTCAATGATTGCTGCACGATTCCGCTTATACATTTCCTTAGATTTTTGGCTTCTATATTCCTTTAGTTGCTCAGGGGTCATGTCCTTGATTTTAATTGTTCCAGTCATTTACTCTAATTATCCTTAATCTTTTTTTAAAGAAAAATGACCTTCAAATTTTTTGACTATTCCCTAATAAGTTGATTTTTGTCAATCCGGGCGGCCTTCCCACCAGAAACGGCTGAATATAAACGGGCCATGCCCCACTGGTCAGGGCCTGTCACATTAGGCCTTACAGAAGTAGGATTAGAAAAAAATGCCCCTCGGCCTTTCTGTACTATGGTCTCTAGCCCTGACTTCTTGTAGCCAGTCAGCCTAGAAATCTCAGCAACACTATGACTTTCATCTTTTGGAAAACCATATTTTGAATTAAACTTGTTCTTGTATGTCACAACCATATCTACTGTTTCTCTTTTTTCATTTTCATTATCATCTCCAGGAAGCGGACTTGCTTCTGTGCTTTTTCCTTTGTTGTATGTTTAGCAACAATCTCCCCTGACTTTTTGTTGAACACTCTGAATGACCCATCAGTGTTCTTGCGTATAGCATACGGCATTTTATTTTCTCTTTACATTATATAATGGAAGACAAAGCGACTCAGACGCGTCATTGGAAGATGAATGAGTCAGATGCTTATGAAAGCGAAGAACACAAGGAAGCCCAACTTTTAGAAGAACTCAGGAAACTTCCTGACTTTGACAAGTATCCTTTTCCTGCCTCATGGTATAAGAAGTATAACTTGAAACCCATGGAAGCAGTTGACATGAAGACATATTTAGCTGGGGGAGGAGTTATGAAAGCAATCACAGGCGGGCCTTGCACTTCTTATGAATTCAAAGAGCCTCAGCGTAATGAGGATGGAAGTCTAAAAGAAGTAAAGGTTTTTCTTGAGCAGCAAGACTTGGGTATCAAAATTATCCAGAAACCTGCTGACTTGTCAAAACCGGCTTTTGCTACAGATGATACTTAGATTTGTATGCCGCAAGATTCTTTTGAATGCTAGTTGAATCACCCCACAGAATATTATACGAAAGATAACCTGCTCTAGTCGGGTCGCCAGTTTTCAAATCTTTCTTATGGCGTTCTCTATATCTTTCACGCTGTTCTTTGTCTTTAGTTAGCGTATAGTCATCCATGCCTTTAGCCCCAAAATCAGTTTTCTTTTTACGGCCTGTTTTTTCATCCTCAAATACTGCTCGGAATTTCTTGTCAGGATTTGGTGATTTTATGAGGTCAATCAACTTCATTCTAACTTAGGTCAATAACTTCAGGAACGGGAGGCATTTGAACCACTCTTCCGCCTTTAGCAACATATCCATGTTGAACTCCTGCTTTGTCTGTTACTATTCCAGAACTCGGTTTAGAAATTACGGTGTAACCCGGAACGCCGGATGATGAAGACGCAGAGCCAACTGGAACTGTAGGAGCAGTAGCCCGAACAGGAACGGGAGAAGGAGAAGGTGAAGCCAAAGCAAGAGAGGCATTAAATGGTCTAGCAGGTCTTCCTGCTCCTGTCAAAGAAAGAATCTTTCCAGTTGCTTCTTGCTGTTTGAGTAAAGTAAAAATATCTTGCTTTGCTCCTTTTGCAACATCAGCCAAAATAGGTTCTGTCTCAGTCCCCATCTCTTTTGTTTCTTTTGTTCTGATTGCTGATTCTCTAGCACGGCCCATTCTATAACCTTCAGCAATTCCTGCTTCTTTCTGTTCTTTTGCTATAGCAGCAATTTCTTCAGGAGACCTTATTTTTATAGATGTTTGAGTTCCACCTGTTACTACACTAGGACCAAATTGAGTTCCTACGCCCACATGCTCAATCAAATTTGTTTGAGCCTCTGTTGTCATTCTTGTTGGTGCTTCAGTTTGAACTTCTGTTGTAGTCAGTGATGGACCTGCTTGAGTACCTGTTGTTGCTCTTAGTACTGGAAATTGCTTTGTAGTTCCTGCAGCAATCTTTGATTTCAACAATGACAACTGTTGAGAAGGAGTCTTAGAAGGTAAAGACAAAAATAAACTATCGCCTTTTAGTTCTCGTAAAGGTTCTTGCTTTTCTTCCTTTATTTCTGGTTGAGCCATTATTTCCGTTTGAGTCTCAACTGCTTTTGCTTTTGGTTTTAAATCAGCATCACTCGTAACAGTCAAATAAGGATAACCTTGAGGAATAGCCGTTGTAGATACTGCAGGCATCCCTTGAATTATTACTTGAGGTTGCTTCACACGCCCTCCTACTACGGCTTTCTTCATCTTAGGCTTTCTCGGTTTCTTGATTTTACAAGCACAGGAACCGGGACATTTACAGCCAGCCATTCTATCTTTGTTTAATATTTTGCTCCCATCATGATTCTATCCGCCTTAGCAGTACGCATTCCAAGAATCGCTGCTTTTATCTCCTCATTGTCAAAGCCCTCAGCAGTTAGCTTCTTGATTTTGCCCATAAGGACTTCCACTTCTCTATCTCCCGCTACTTGCTGTAAATAAGAGCCGACAGGGTCAGAAGACATTGTGGCAACATAATTAGCCCTTTCAGCTTCTTGGTCAGCCATCGCAGCCGCAGCAGCCATAGCAAAATCAACCGGCATGTTGGGCTTTCCAGGCTTGATGTCAGGCATTCCATCTAGCCATGTGTCTGACCTGTTTCCATTCAAATCCAGAAACGGCTGAGGCTTAATTTGACCAAACGGCACATCAGGCTTAGGTAAAAGAACCTGCTTAGGATTGCTGTAAAGCATAGTACCATCCGCCAGAATTCTATTGTTAGGATTTACAACAACTGCAGGATTAGCCCATCTAGGAGCAGGACCCAATTCAGTAGTTGTCGTTTTCAGAAAACAATTATAGTCCGGGGCTCTGTGGTTCGCTGGTTGGTTTGCATACTGTAAAAACATGGAGGCCATTTCTATTTGTTCTTAAAGAAAATACTATCCAGCAATTGATTCCCCGAGATGACGACCGGCTTCTCTTTTACAACTTCTTTAATCTCAACTTTATCAACTGGGACTTGTCTATCACGATAAACAACGCGTTCAGGTCCAGGTACTTCCTTATAAACAGTTTTAGGCATAAACTGCAACAAGTCATTCTTGAAAGCATTCAAATCAGAAACAGTTACATAGTTGGGCGTAGGAGGGAGGGCTTTCCGTGCCTTCTGTGCTTTCTCATACTTCTCTTTGAGTTTAGCCTGTTTGGCATCAGCATCCATAGCGGCTTCCTCTTTGTCTGCGTCTTCCTTAGCTTGTTGCCTCTTTGCCTGTAGAGAAGCAAATGCTTTAGCAGTCGCCGCAATCTGTGCTTCTGTCCTAGGTGCTCCCTTCTTTGAACCCTTCTTCTTAGCAACTACGGGAACTTCAACATCATTCTCAGGGGTCTCCATCTACATTAATTCGCTAATTTTATTTACGATAAATACAATACTTATTGGCGATAAATCCTAAATGCTCATGCTATCTTCTGCCACCACGGGCACTCTATGACTAGTTTATGGGTAGCAGGAACACCACCAGCGTTTGAAATGCAGGCTTGCCAACAAAGATTGACATTGCTAGAAGTCACAAAAATCCCAGCCATGTTATTATTTACGGTTGCTTGAACGTTGGCGACTCCATCTACTGTCATGTAGTAGGGTCTGAAATCTACTTCAGGGTAAAGGGTCAGGCCAGTTACTACATCAGCATTTGAGTCTACAATTCTAAAGCGAACTCCATCATTTACACCCCATGTGTTTCCATTTCCTACAACATAAACAGTTGCTCCGCATAAATAACTTCCAGCAGTTACAGGAACAATGTAATAGTTGCTGAAAGTATTTTGAGCGGCCCAAGATTGAATTGCCCTTGTTGCTGTAGATACATTAGCAACAGGATTTACAGTTTGACCGTTATAAGTAACAAAACTAGGCAATTGAACACCATTAGCAGAACCAAGCCAATTTGGAACAGTAGACATTATATAGTATGTGAAGTTTTTTATGTTCCCATCGTATTCCAAGAAAAGATAATGTCACTAAAGCCTAAGTATCCGCTCCAGCCTATTTCAAATGAACCTCTAGTGTTTGTAGATACATATAGAGTTGTTGTAGCATCATTTTGAACTACAGCAAAGGGAATATACGAACTAACAGATGTATATCGCTGCGGGAGTGAGATACTTATTGAGCCTGAAAAAGCAGAACCCGTTGAAACATAAGCATATTGAATCACAGGCTGTTGGATTTCCGTGCTTATCATATATCTTGAGAATGCTCCAACATTGCTAATGGCGTTGCAGTTCATCTCCAGAGGCTTATAAGCAACTAAGTTGCTATAACTCCAAGCAAAAGATTTATCATTAAAAGTTGGGTCGCTTGAGCCTAATGCTCCGCCTCTATATCCAACTAAGAACGGTCCATCAATACCAACATTATATGTTCCAATATTTCCAAAGGCTAATGCGTGATTTGCGTCGTTGCGAAGTAGGATGGGGTTGTCGTTCATAGTTATAGTAGAGGCCATACTCATAGTGCCATTCACGCTAACAGTCTTATTTGTTCCTGTTGTATTTAATCCTATAGAGCCATCAGTGTTTAGTGCTATTCTTGCTCCTTGATTGTTTTCTATAACCATACCATTTACAGCGTTGATGCTCAAAAAGCCACTTGTATTTCCATAGAGATAACTACAGGCATAGATTTGATTGTCTGCTATATCCAGCGTTAAACCAGAACCATAAAAGCGTAGATTGCCGAGGAAATATGAGTTGGAAGCGTTAAAGTTTAACTGGTTAGGATAAGTCCCGTCTATGTTCGCACTATTACTAAAGTTCATCTGGAAGATGTTGTTGATGTTATTATTACACATATCCAAAGGCTTAAAAGCCTGAATTTTTGTATCATTTAATTCCATAATGTCGTAGTTGCCGTTTCTTAAGTTAAGAGGTTGATACAACTTTGAGTTCAAAAAGGTTCTTCCGTTGTTTTCTTGAAGGAGTGCGTATTCACCGCCGTTTGCTGCAAGGGAATTGTTCCCAAAATAAGCATAGTTATTTCCATAAGCAGAAGGTCTTCCAATCACAGCAGTCCCAGCAGTAATTCTTGGTGCGGTAAGACTGATAGTAGAAGCCGCCGTGACAGTCACATCGCCTGTTACTGCCTCAATATCCACATCCCCTAATCCTCCTACTACTGCCTGTTGTCCGATAATTTCCACACTGGCTGAACCGGCTATGGTAATGTTTCCGCTTGAAATATATGTAGGAGGCAAAATATTTGCTAGTAAAGAAATATTGTCTTTTGCTTGAATTGTAATAGTTGAGCCTATCAATGATGACAACCCAATGACTATAGGGCTAGGTGTTCCAGTATTTATAGATGAAAGTGTGGCAGTAATAGATGAAGCCTGAGGGAAGGGCGGGTCATCTCCTAAAACTTTATACTGTCCACTAATCATATAAATGAAAATATCAAATGTATCTCCTGGCCCATCAGTTCTGCTTGTGAAACGCACATAACCGGGAGTGTATGCATGCCACCAACAAACATTGTAATTGTCAAAAGCGTTTGCATTTTCGCAAAATAGGGAAGTCCGACTATTATAATAAAGAGTTGCTTCTAAAGTTCTGCCAACATTACCTCTGCAAACTGCTGAGCAAGTATAGACACCGGGCACAAAAGGGTCAGTATTTATATCTATACACTGAGAACCGTTTCCAAAACTTACTGTATTTGTATAAACCAAAACATTACCGGGATTATTTAGAAGCCTTGTATTGAATCCATTTAGTGCTGTAAGCGTGGAGATTGATGGAGTAATGACTCTTGATGAAGCAGTTAGAGTAGAAGTGAAAATCAATGATGTGCTGATGCTGTTAGTGCTGATTGCGGGGACTGTAAGAGGCCCAGTAGTTAAAAATGTGTTTGTCGTGATTATGTTAGTTGCGATTGAATTCGTTGAAATCGCTATGGCTTTTATATTTCCAGCATTGACATTGACTGAACTGAGCGTTGAAGCATTTACATTGTTTAAAATTACATTATCAAAATAAGCATTTGGAGCATAGATAGGACTAGCAAAATATACATCTCCTGTGTTGAATTGAACGCGGTTGATGCTAGAAATATATGTATTCTGTAAATCTGCTGATATTAATAGATTATTAGCAACGGTGGTTGGACTGTATACGGCGGGACTTACAGCATAAGACCAAGTAGTGACTCCTGCTGATACTGTTGCTGTTACTCTGTAAATTGTTAGATTTCCTGCTGGAATTGAAAAAAGAGTTACTGGACTACCGCTTAAATTATTAGTCACAAGCAATTCTAGCGGACTTTGGTTTTGACAGTCAAAGTAATTTGTAGCGGAAGCGTTTATCAAAATAATTGTTCCGCCAAAAGACGAATTTGCTACAAGAAACTGACTAGCCCATTGTGCGTCGTTATATTGAATGGTAAAAACAGCACCAAAAAAAAAGGAAGCAATATTTGGTATAGTTGCTGACAGATTATAATTTAAAATTTGAGCTGTTAGAGAACTGACATTTGAATCATAAGAACCAGAAACAACATTTGAATAGAATGTTCTGTTGATGTCCCAAGAACCAGTAGGATTTGCTAAAGGACTTGTAAAAGTCAAAGTGTTTGCGGTGATTGAACTTGTCTTGATTTGAGCCGTTGAAATACTCGTTGTTGACAAAAAGGGCAAAGTAGTCGGATTTAGAATTGTGTTCACATTACTTCCATTTATGCTGGAAGTGTACAAGGCAGATGTAGACATGTAAGGACTGACAATGGTTGAGAATGTAGCTCCACCTGCTGTTAGATAATTAATATTAGTTGTATCCATGGCAGTAAATCCCGGAATATTAGTAGCACCTGCTTCTATGGTTAAAACATTACCTGTACTGATTGTTGTTTCGTCCCAGCCCTGATAAATAGCAAAAGTATTGAAATATGTTGCTCCAATGTTTGTTGGATTTGCTGCAAAGGTCCAAGCAGTTCCACTATAAGTAAATCTGTAATAAGTTCCGGGAACCATTTGAAGCAGTAAACCACCAGAAACAAAAGGATTCCAAATGTTTAGAATTGCTCCGTTTGTTGCGATATTCTTAACATCAAAATAGGCCGAAGTCGCAAATGAACCAGGAACTATGTTTATAGTTGGGGCTTGACCTGGTGCTAGTTCGCCAGAATAGGTTAATTGCTTTTTAGACCATAGAGTTGGATTATCTTCAGTAACAGCAAAGAAAGAACCCATGTCAAAAGATTGAGGCTCTCCCGTGGTTGTCAAATTCATTTTGTATCCGAAAATGTCCTGCGTTAAGCTAGAGACCTTATCATAATTCGTGACAGTGCTTGTCAAAGTCTTAGAAATATCATAACCCTTAGCAGCAGTTAGAAAAACTAAATTGCCATAGATTGACAATGAACTAATATTTGCCACGGTTGAGCTTAAATTATTTGTGAATATGCTTGAAATAGACGCAGTTGCTGCAGAGATTGTATTAGTAGACAAAAATGGGGGTGTGGTTGATGAGCCACCAAATGAATTGATATTTATGCCATTGATGGAACTGATAAAGGTGACTGGTGATGATAAAAAATTGGTGAATATGCTAGAAATTTGAGCAGTACCACTAGAGATTGATGTGGTAGAAAGAAAAGGAAGCGTTGTTGCTCCTCCAAATGAATTGACATCTATGCCATTTATGCTTGAAATGAAAGAAGCGGCTGTGGATAAATTATTTGTTGAAACAGAGGCTGATGTTGTTATTCCAGAATTGCTGATGGTTGTAGCATTTATTGTTGCTGCGGTTGTTGTTCCTGTAACAGATAAAGAGCCAACTCCTGCTGCATTAGTAACTGTCAAAGAGTTCACTCCTGCTGCTCCAGATGCTGTCAAAGACCCAACTCCTGCTGCTCCTGTTACAGTCAATGAGTTTGCTGATGCTGCTCCTGTTACAGATAGAGACCCAACTCCTGCTGCGTTTGTTACAACTAAAGCATTTGTTGATGCTGTTCCTGTAACGACTAAATTATTTGTTGATGCTGTTCCTGATATAGTTAGACTCGTTCCAGCAATTGCTCCGGCTGTAGTAATCGTAGCAACATTACCGCCTCCGCCGTCTGTAATTCTAAAAAGTCCAGTTACTCGTGTAGGGCCTATAATGCAAGTACCTCCAGTAAAAGTACCATAGGATGCTAATGATGTATTGAATATAGCCGTTTGAGCGAATAAATCATTTATTCCTTCTATATTATTCCCAATAGGTTGATTTGTAAATTTTATAGAATCATTGATTGAACTGACTAAGAGCCTGCCTGTAGAAATAGAATTTGTTGAGATATTTGAAAATGTCTGATTACCAATGGGCGGATAAGCAGCATTATTAATTGTTGTAACATTGAGATTGCCTACGCCTGTAATGTTTCCGCCATTACTCATTGCTAGAGACTTAACACCAGAAATGACTACAGTGTCTGTACCGTTTAGATTACTCTGAATGATTAAATCACCATTTGGGAACGGCTGCAGAAAATCAATTCCTACTCCGCCTTGAAAGCGATTTCCTACAATTTGACTTCCAGCACCACCAACACCCAATGTAGCGTAAAAATAATTTGTTCCCACTAAAGTTGGTATTCCACCAGGCGGAAGCCCTGCTGTCATTGTATTCGCAACTGTGGCCGCAATGTAATTATTACCAAACAACCCTGTAATAGGTGAAAACGCCCCAGCATACATAAAGTTAGCTCCAGCTGACATTTTGATGAGACCTGGTACTATACCGTATGAATAAGCAGTCAAGTCTATTTCACCATTAGCAAACAAAGCACTTGTCACTTCCGCCGGTGGTGTGGGGGTCAATCCTTGTCTAGCTGTGATAGACACTAACCCTCCACGCGGAATGTAGCCAACAGGAGTTCCTGGTGTAATCAATCCATAATTTCCCTTTGCTTCCATCGTAAGTTGTGAAACCGTTACAGCAGGATTGAGAGGCGTGGCGACATCGGCTGTGATGTTCACTATTCCTCCAAGACCGCCTTTGCCAGAAATGTTTACAGTTCCATAGGAGGCGTAATTTGATACAGCACTCCCTACATCTGCCGTTTCTGTGATGCTATATTGGCCACTTACTGTTAGATTTGTATTAGAGATATTTCCAACAACATTTCCTGTATGAGTTCCGCTAGTGTTTCCAGTTACATTTCCAACAACAGCCCCTGTATGAGTTCCTGCACTATTGCCTGTTAAATTTCCTGTCACATTTCCTGTAAGAGGTCCACTGAATGATGTCGCAGTCACTGTTGCTGCTCCAGTAATGTTCTTAGAATTTATGTTGACATTTGTCAATGCTGGGAAACTAGCCCAATTTGCTGTAGTGCCTCCTGTGGATAAAGCCAATCCATCTATTTGTGCTTGAAGCGTAGAAAATTCTATGTTTGTATAGTCAAAAAGCAAATTGAAGGCTGTACTGGTGATGCCAATACTTGAGTTTAATTGTCTTAGTGTTGCTAATGGCTGATTGCCTTGCCAGTTAGTTCCAGGTGTAGTAAGTTGGGGATTCCAAGCCATAATTCTCTATTATAGTTTAGAATATTATAAATATCCGTCTTAATAAATCTACGATTTATTGACGGTCAGTTTGCTTAGGCAAACAAGACTCCCTACATGCGGTCGCGAAACATAGGAATTGTGTCATCATCATTGTACTTGATAGATAGTTCAACATTGAAATTCTGGCTGTCAAAGAGATTGTAGGGCTGACCTGCATCATCAAATAGCGTGATGTCAATTGAATAAATCTCAGTAGGAGGCTTTTTGAGATATGATGTGGGGAAAGGGTTGTTGTAAGAAACAAGACCAAAAGAAGGAACATCAACAGGAATGACGGCTAACAAGTCCTTTCTGATTGTTGAGTCATTGCCAGAAGAACCTGATAGAGTTGAATAGACATAGACATTCTGAGTGTATATCAAACAAGGATAGGCGTCTGCTGTAATAACTGTAGCATTGACCACGGCCGTATTTGTCTTTGATGCGTACAAATAGTTTCCAGCATTGAATGACTGAGTTCCAGCAGAGAAACCCGACATAGCAAAACCTACACGCAGATTGAGCGGATAACCAAAAACGAAAGGTTGATTTGTAAATGCTGAACTATTGTTTGTGTTTGCCATTGTGATAGGCGTAGCAGCAAAAGCCGTTTGGACAATTGCGTCACCCCATCCAGCGGGTGTGTAGTAGTTCGTGGCCGTATTACCAACAAAAGTGATTCTTTGATTTGTTGAATCCCATGTGAATGTCACATCTCCCGTTGTCCAAAAAGGATTACGGGTTGCGTTGTCATTTGTTGTTGCTGTGTTTAGTAGCGTTACTAAATCAGCACCACCTGAAATAGGTCTGTTAAGAGTCGGAGTGTAAGAAAGACCTGAAGGGGCTTGATATGTACTAGGAAAGAGACGAACTGCTTTTAGATATGTGGAAGAAGGAGCAGTTGTTGCAGTGGGTAAGCGATAGTACCAAAAAACAAGTTGATAGTCAGGGATTTGTAGAGTCGCAGCAGTAAATGAACAACGCTTCAATTGGATTTCTTTAGCACCAATGATTGGCGTGTTCTGCGGATTTGTAAAAGTCTGAACAATTGATGTCTGCGGAAAATTCGGGTCATTGAATGAATCCACACTGACAATATCCGGACGGTTGAGTCTCCAGGCCATCTTTCTAATAGACAAAGTTAATTTCTAAGGATACAACTGACTGATTGCTGAATGGATAATCATCCCCGATGTCATCTTTGAAATAAAATGTCATTGTGTAAATATCACTAGGAATCTTTGTGATGATATTGTCCATAGATGCTTGATAGAAAGCAACGCCAAGATTGTTTGTTGCCATTGGGATACTTGCTAAGAGATTCACATTCTTTGTTGAATCTAAAGTGCCAGGACCTAAAAAATCGCAATAAACATTGACTACATTTGTATAGACTAGACAGGCGTAAGAGTTTGCAGTATATCTTGTTGTAGTTCTATTAGGCGTTGCAGCAAGTAAACCATCACTCAACCAATAAGTTGGTAGAGGTCTTAGACGATTTACTAAAGGAACATTTGCTCCAGTGTATGAATTATTGAAATTCAAATTTACTCCATCCCATGTGAATCCTAAGCGGAGATTTAAAGTTCTATATTTTTTATAAGGCTGACCTTGTTGAAGTGCTAAACCTGTATCATCTTCAGTGTCTCCTTGAAGAATCTCTCCTGCTTTTTGTGTTGGTGCTGGGATATTTTGATTTGGAGATGGTTCAGCAGTCATTATATTTGTGTCTGAGTATCCAGCTGATAAATAATAGTAAGAACCATCAGTGACTTTGCCTTCGTAATAAAATTTATTTAGTTCTGGGTCATAAGAAATCATGATGCCTCCATCATCATAACTCAAAAAATAAGTATTGAAAGGCGTATCATATTGGCAACTCTTAGCTAGTTCACTTGCTAAATCTTGATAGTCTATGAAAGTTCTGTTGTATCCACAATTAGGGCCATACGCTGTTGGCATGATTTCTTTGTGATAGTAACTGGGAAGAAGTCTGACACATTTTAGATAAGCAGCATTTATAGCAACGGGTCTATTGTTTACGCCATCTTTCGGCAGACGATAGTACCAGAAGACGCAATCATGGTCAGGAATATTAGTTGTAGGACTTGGCAATGATATTCTGTTAATTTGACACTTCTTAGCACCATTGATAGGTCTCGGTAAGCGAACTGTAAAAGATGAAAACTCTTCTTCCACATTACTATCTTGACTGACTTGCGTATCTAATCCATCGTTGCTGCTAATCTGTACCTTTTCAGGTTGATTAATGAAATTACCAAATTCTGCTGCATATTGTTTAGCGGAATTTGTCAATTCTAAGTCTTCAATAAGTTTTTCCATCCTATATTGGGTTGATATTAGTTTCTCTACGCTCCAAGCACACGAACCGCACCATTCGCAGCCTGGAGGATACGCTGGGCGACCAAGGCAAGAACCGGAGTCATGGCTACGGCAGGAGCAGAGCGGATAGTGCAAACCAACTGCGAACCAGAAGCACCCGCAAGATTTACGCCATCAATGAGGTTGTCATTGTCAACATCACCCGCAACCGTCTTGAAGCTGTAGGCCGGGATGAAGTGGTCAGCGAAGGCGAACTTGTAAGCACCCTCACGAGTCGTGGCTGTCGCAAGACCCGCCGTGTTGACAGTTGAAGTCTGTCCCCAGAGCTGACGGCCGATGATGCCGCAGTTCTCGCCCGTTAAGTGACCATACGCCAACATTGAGTTGGCAAACATGGACGCATCACCCTCAGCCGGAACTTGGGGGTAATAGGCTGAGCCTACACGCCACTGGATGGAGAAGGTGTTTGCGTGTTGGAAGCAAGACGCAGCCGGGAAAAAGTTGGAAGCCTGTAGGGCCGCCGGGTTCTGGAGGAGGAAAGTACGGACAAGATTCGTTGTGCCACGGCTTACAACGATTGAGGTGTCACTTAGAGCACTGGATGAGGCCGCAACCTGTCCGCCAGAAGCAAGAATCGTGCTTTCGTAAACCAGATTCAAACCGCTTTCCGAAGGGTCATTCGCCATACGCATAATTACGTCTGCGTACCTCGGGTCCGGTGTAATTATATCGTACTCAACAAAGACTTGAGATAGAGAATATGTACCGTCAGCCGTCGTGCCGTTCTGGAAAACCGCTTCACCGTTACTGGCAGTGAAAAAGGTTAAGTTGAGCGAACCAAGGACGGACATGGGGAGGTACTGGTGGCTGCGGAACAGGCCAAAGAGGCATCCCAGAGGCAAAGAACGCTGTTCACCGGCGTAAGGGTGACCAATCGCGTCCGCAGCCTGTGCTGAACGGGCATTCATAGCACCAAGGTTGCCTGATACATCTCCCCACGCTCCAGAATAAGCCTGTACCTGTGTAAGTGCCGTTGCAAGAGTGGCTGATGACGGAGGAGCTCCCGTGTTGAGTTCGTTATTCAGGAGACCAAGACCAAGGAAAGAGCCCGCCGTCTTCCACCAAGACTGATTGCTTGAAAGAGCAAGTTCAGCGTTGACATAACGGTTGGCAAAAACAACATCCTCAACTAAAGCACCGTTCAGGACGCACTGAGCACGGTTAATCCAGCTCGGGCCTTCGCAGACCTCCGTACCCGTTCCAGTAGTCTGGATTGTGTAGATAAGATTCACGCTCTGCGGGTCAATGAGGCCCTGTGCGTCAGACATGATTACCTGGATTTGATTATTTTGAGCACCAGCACCGGCTGAGCCGTATGCACTACCCCCCTGCGGTTGCACACGGACACGGCGACGAGCCGTTAGCACTGAAGAACGCTGGAGATTCTTCACCATCGCCGCACCGGGGACGACTTCATCAAAACTATGGAGATTGCCGGAAGGAGACAACATTTGTTTATACTATTAGCGGTGTTAATTTTCAGACTCAGGTTTTAGAATTTCTAGGCGTTCCTCGGATTTTTGCTTCTCCGTTTTCTGCGGGATTTTTGTCCCCTTGCCAATGTGCTTCAGAGCCTGTGATAGGGAGACTCCAGAGGCTTTGATTACATTTTGGAATACAACAGGATTTGTTAGAGGACTAGCCTCAGGCGTGTTGAGCATTCTTTCAAAACCTAAATGAGCATCACTCTTCTTCTGAGGACGACGATGATTGGGCATCTTCTATAGTAGGGTTACCTATTATTTTTGTAAAGCGATGGCGGAAACGCCTGTCATAAGGGGCTTTATAGTCAATTATCATGAACTCATGTTTTCCTTTCTTCTGTACTGAATGATAGAGTTCTTTGAATTCTTTTGATGTCAAATGGTTCGCGTGTTCATCTGCTATCTTTTCTAAATCGTTTGTTGTTACACGCATCAGGGCATAGTAGAAAATCTGATTTCTCATAGCAGCAGAAATCATCTTTGAATGTTGCAGCATGAAAATCATTGTCACATTGAAATGGCGTGTGACCATTAGCAACTTTTCTAAATAGCCTACACGATTCCGATTGAAACCCTCAAACACTACATCATCCATGACCATAGCAACACGGATAGGAAACTTGCCCTTTTCTTGCCGCTCTAGTTGGTCCTTCTCTAAGACTTCCATATAGGCTTTTAAAGCATCTTCATCTAGATGGTCTAAGAAAATGACGGTCTTTTGATTTATGTTTTCCCAGGCTTTCTTAGAATCCAAAGTGCCACAGAGGATGACTACTTCATCAAAATAGTTTTTGTATAAATCATTCATCATAGTATAGCCTAGAGAAGTCTTACCCGCACCAATTGCTCCAAGGATGACAGCAGTGAAAGGAGGTTTGAAAAGTATTTCATTATTAGGAAGTTTCAAGAATCGCTTATCAATGCCCTTGTCTTCACTAGGCATAACTGAGATTTTTGGTTCTGTCATTATCTATAGTAAAGATAGAATAATGACTGACCATTGTACTTGTTGTTTATGTACTCCTAAAAAAAACAAAGTGTGTGATGTTTGCCATGTAAGATTTACTAATGTAAAGCATTTTTATAGAACAAGGCTTTTTAGACTTTTCTATCCGACAGATAAGAGAAATATTTGCCGGATGTGTAGTGATGGCCTTATCATGAAAGCGGAGAAGCCCGGGCTCAAAATTAATTCCGAGGAAGTGTTAGTCAGTTTCAATTAATGATAGGCCGCATGATTTCAATGAGCGTCAGGGATACTACAGTCTTAAATTTTGCAAAGCATCAATTGTTTAGAATTCCTTGCCGTCCTCATGATATTTCCATTCTCCTGGACAAAGAGACAGGGTCTATTAAACTTGCTGATTTTAGTTTACATGGTTCAGGTTATGCTACTAAAATAGAAACTAAGAGTAGAGATGACGGAAGCACTACTAAAAGCGGAAATTCTAGCAGTTTCTGTGAAGTGGAATAACTATGAGAAGAAATATCATGTAGCATTTAGAGTACGGTGTCCTTATTGCCGCTGTGTGAATAGACATGGAGCTGGGTTTCATGAGACGGCTGATGCTTCTGTGATTAATGGTTTGAGGCCTTGTGATTGGTGTAGTCCGTACAGAGAGTATGTGGTACAGAGTTAGAATGGCCGGATTTGCTATTGGAGTTGTGATTGCTTCTTTGTTTAAAAGAATGTTTGGATAATTAGATGGACAGAATCCAACACTATTCTCAATTACTTGCTGTTGTTGCTAGGCTGCCAGATTCAGAAATGAAAAAGGTAATCATTCATTACATAGTACAACTGCTTGAGAATGAAACAAATGTAAGCAATTAAATCTATGGCTTTATTAATGGACAATTATGGAGCGGGTGGAGTTGGAGCATCTATTATTGCTGTTCTTGGCCTTATTTATACTGCCCTTAATCATAAGAAAATACGGTCTAAATGCTGCGGAAGAGAAGTAAGTGCATCAATTGATATTGAGCCAAGTTCTCCGGAAAAATCCGAAAAATGATTGCCCTGGACTTTTTTTGAGAATTCAAAAAAATTTGAGCGGGTTTTTTTTCTCAATAATAGATATAGAATGAAGTTGGACTTTGGAAAACATAAGGGCAAGACGCTAGAGTGGATTGTTGAAAATGACTATGGTTATGCAGAGTGGCTTTACAATTGGTTGTTGTTGAAAGGTGTTAAATTACCTTTTGGTAATAAGACAAATTACGAATATTATCTATGTGAAATGCAACAAGAATTAGAAGATGAATATAAAGTGGGACATCCGTGGAAAAATCCAAAATATGCTACATTTTGGGCTAAATACTAAGAGAAAATAACAGACAACATGAAATACGAAAATCTTCAGGCTTCTTCAAGAAGTGTGAAAATCTTCAGGCTTCTGTGTGATTCGTGAAAATCTTCACGCTTCTCTT
>JAULBY010022419.1:0-18188 GCA_032358315.1 Ophiocytium majus | reverse complement strand
GACAGTAGAAGTAACTCTAGAGAGAACCCGATAATGGCAATAGACAACAAACGAATTAAGGTAAACGAGTTAGACTTCGACGAAATCAAACTCAACCTGAAAAACTTCCTAAGGGGACAGAGCCAGTTCTCTGACTATGACTTTGACGGTGCAGGTATGAGCGTCTTACTGGACGTGTTAGCTTACAACACTCACTACAACGCTCTATACACCAACTTAGCAATCAATGAAATGTTCTTGGACTCCGCTTCAAAGCGTGGTAGCCTTGCTTCTATTTCTGCATTGATGGGTTATACACCCAAGTCTATTACCTCTGCAGTCGCAACCATTGACTTGACTATCTCGAATGTCCCTGGAAACCCTGCAACGTTAACCATTCCTTCTCTGCAAACTTTCCAAGCTAGTATCATTGACGAGACTGGTACTGCAACTGGCATCGTGTTCTACAACAGAAGCAGCTACACAGCATCACGTTCTTCTCTTAACACATACGTGTTTCGAAATCTAGCCATCACTGAAGGTAAGCCAATGTCTTACAAGTATGTGTTTGGTGAAGGTGTTCGCTACATTATTCCAAACGCTAACGTAGATATGTCTACACTTTTGGTTCGTGTGCAAGAATCTGCAGAAGTAGGCACTTATACATCTTACAACTTGAGTGAGTCTGTTGCTAACTCAACTGCAATCAGCCGTGTTTATTACACCAAAGAAATTGAAAACAGCTTGTATGAAGTTTACTTCGGTGATGGCATCGTGTCATACAAACCTACAACTGGTAACGTGGTCAACTTCGAGTACTTTATCTCTAAAGGTAATATTGCCAACGGTGCTAAGATTTTCAACTA
The DNA here is from genome assembly GCA_032358315.1 of Ophiocytium majus. Lineage (NCBI taxonomy): Eukaryota > Xanthophyceae > Mischococcales > Ophiocytiaceae > Ophiocytium > Ophiocytium majus. The sequence continues at coordinate 17,343 of JAULBY010022419.1, read as the reverse complement.
CAATGGATATACTGCAGGTGGCACCAGCACATGTTTGACGATTCAATCAGCAGTTGGTGGCTCAGATCCAGAGTCAAACGACAGCATTCGTTTTAATGCACCTAAGCAGTTTGCTTCTCAAAACAGAGCAGTAACTTCTGAAGACTACAAGAGTTTAGTACCAAGACTATATCCAAACACTGATACCATTTCTGTATGGGGTGGTGAGGAAAACGATCCACCTATCTACGGTAAAGTGTTTATCTGTATCAAGCCATTAAGCGGTACAGTTCTATCGCAAGCTGCAAAAGAATATGTCACTGGCGAGTTGTTAGCATCACGCAACGTGGTTTCTATTACCCCGACTATCGTGGACCCAAGATACTTGAATGTTATCTTGGACGTTTCGTTCTACTACAATCCGTTGAAGACACGTTATTCTTCTGATGGTTTGTCAGCGTTGGTTCGTCAAACTATTGCAGATTATAATGCTACAGAGATTAGAAATTTTGACTCTGTGTTTAGATTGTCTAAGCTACAGCGCATGATTGATACTTGTGAACCTTCTATTACCAACAGCGTGGTAAAGGTAAAGTTGAGTTACGATCTAGACCCTAACTACAACTATGAGTCGTCATATACAATTTCTCTACATAACCCAATCTACAACGAGCCTGGAAGCACAGCTGGTAGTAACATTAACTCTACTGGGTTCACTATTGCAGGTAACACGAACACTTTCTACTTTGACGACGACACTCAAGGTAGATTGAGAGTTTACTACCTATCAACAGCTGGTGTAAGAATCTACACGAACAATAACGCTGGTACAGTAGACTATGTCAACGGTAAAATCATTATCAGTAGCATCAACATCAGCACTGCTGTTAACAACATTATTACGTTTACTATCGAACCGTCTTCTTATGATGTCATCTCCGTTCGTAACCAGTTAGTCACTATCGCTGAGAATAAATCACTAATCTATCCTATCGTCGATAAGATTGATTCTGGCGAGTCTTCAAGCGGAAGTTCCTACATCTTCACGCCTAACAGGTAATATACATGGCTAAGGTAAAAGCAAAAGTCTCCACCGTTGTCGGTAAACAACTCCCAGAGTTTGTTAGAGAAGACCACCCATACTTCATTAACTTCTTAGAAGCATACTATGAATGGTTGGAAGTCAACTACAAACCAAGAGATCTAGAAAACATAATCGACATCGACTCAACGGTTGACGAGTATGTTGAACACTTCGCAGATCAATTTGCTGCGCTGATGCCTAAGAACATGGCTGGCGATAGACGCCTAGTCATGAAGCATGCCAAAGAAATCTATCTTGCCAAAGGTACACCAAAGTCTTATGACTTGTTGTTCCGTTTGATGTTCAATGAATCACCTCAAGAGATCTACTATCCTAAGAAGGATATGCTTAGAGCTTCTGATGGTAAGTGGCAGCAACAAAACATTATTCGTGGCTACGATGTAGAGGGTGATGCATTTAACCTTATCGGGCAGGTAATCTATCAAGACCCAATCAGCTTTGGTGATGCTGGTGCACAAGCACGTATTGAATCCATCGTTAAGTATAACGTTGGCGTTGAGTTGATCACAGAAATTAACCTTAGCGATTCTAATAAGTTTGGTGTGTTCCAACCAAACCAACTTGCGTATGGGTTTAGTACAGTAGATGGCACACGTGTGTACATCCGTCTAATTCCAATGATCACTTCTTTGGAAGTTTCTTCTGGAGGTAAGTACTACGTTGGTGGCGACAAGATTATCGTTGATGAAAGTACAGGCATTCCTGCAACTGCAGTTGCAATCCTCGATGACACAGACGGATCAATAACTGAAATCAAAGTCACTAATGGTGGCTTGGGATATACCGAGCAACCAATAATAACAATCAATGGCAACGGCATGAATGCATCAGCACGTGCCGTCATCTCCTTTGGTAGAGTTGCTTCGATTAACGTCACAAACCCTGGAATCGGGTATACAGATCCTCCAACCATCATTATCTCTAACAGTACAGGTGGCGGTGTAGACTTCAACGGTGAAGTTAGCACAGTTAAGACAGGTTCTATCAATCGTATCCACGTTGCTAATGGTGGTGACGGTCACTACTATAAACAACCGATTCTATTTGACAACACAGATGCTGGCTTCGGCGGTTCTGCTGCAGTAACAACAGCAGTTGCTGAAGTTTCTCAGATCGACTACGGTATGATCTTGTTGGAAAGTGCAAACCGTTGGGCTGCAGGAGAGTCTGTAGTTGGTGGTATTGGTACTCGCTATATCCATGAAAGAAATGAATATGAGGTTGTTACTGAAGGTGTCTTCGGCACAACTGGTCCAACTCACACATATGGTACTATTGCAAACGGTACAGCAACAGTAAAATATGTTGGTAGAGCATCTGGTAACCTAACACTTGAAGGTACTGCTGGTCGTTCCATGATGGAGCCGACACGCATCTACTCTTATAATTCTTCGGGAGAGTTAACACCACCTGCTATCCATCCACAGGGTAGCATTTATTATGATATGAACTATGATGGCACAGTTAAGACTCCTGTTGCCGACTCAGTTGCAAATACTGTTATCAACCCTCTATATGGTGCAATCAAAGAGATTAAACTAATTTCTGGTGGTAAGCATTACAATAAACTCCCAATCCCTTATGTGATGACGGACTTCATTGTGTCTATGGTGACACAATTAGATAGTAACATTATCACTTGTAGAACCGAGTTTGCCCACGAACTGTTAGAGGGGCAAAAGATTATTATTAATGGCAGCTTAAATGGTATCGTTGATGGTGCATCTTCAGTGGCTTCTATTGTTGATAACTACACGTTTACCTTTAGAGCAGCAGGAACTACCATCTTCTCTATGAGCGGTAGCATTGCTGCACCATATAAGAAACAAGCATTATGGGCAGATAAGAACAACAACCCAGCGGCTCAAAGAAAGAACAGCACAGCAAAACTATTAGCGCTGTCAGATGACATTGGTTCTGTCACTAAAGGTATCATTTCTAACTTTGGTTATTACTATGATACCGCAAAGGTTTCTTCACCTGCTGTATTGGTTGTTGACAACGTCAACGGTTCGTTTGCTGCTGGTGAAACTATTTCCCTATTACCACAAACCCTTGCTCGTGAAGATGCCATCGAAGACGGTTTCTTGCTCGAGAGTGGTCTTGGTAAAATCAAATCTGAATCTCAATCTACAGCAAGTGGCTCGTTCGACGAGTATGTTTCTTACAATGGAACACTAAGATTAAGTCCAGCTTCTTCTCGTCAAGGTATCTTGTTAGAAGATGGTTCTGCGATTCTGACTGAAGAGTTTGTCTCGTTTAACTCAGGTATTCCATGGACTGAAGATACCGCAGTAACTCTGAGCCAGTACCTAAACTACAACAATAAAATTTATCGTGTAACGATCCCTGGGACTACAGCTAAGACATTCACTCGCAGTGGTGTTAGTGGTAATACCGATTCGTTCTCGATCGTTGTAACTGGTGGTGCTGAATTATTTACTTTGGGTATGTTGGTGGCAGGTGACGGTGTTGCTGAAGGTGCAACTATCACCTCTATCTCGAACAATAGCTTGACGCTGTCCATTCCAAACACTGCACCAGTTGCAGGTAATACCCTAACATTTAGCACACCACCTGTGCACTCTAATGGTTCTGTCGTCAACGGTACAGCTACACTTCTTGCAGTCGACGGATATGTTTCTGCAGATCGCAACATGCTTGTTGGTGAAAAGTCTGGCGTGTTCTCTGTCAACAACACCCTACGTGGTGAAACTAGCGGAGCAACTGCAGTTATCGTTGACGGTTCTGTTGCGCAGATTAAAACTGTCATTGGTGCATACGGTGAGACGACTGGTAGCTTCTTGGACTCTGACGGTAAAATCTCCGACGGTTCTAAGAAACTTCAAGACAGTTTCTATTACCAAGACTACTCATACGTTATTCGTATCGGTCAATCCGTTTCCAAATATCGTGACGCAGTTAAGAAACTTCTACACCCAACTGGTCTAGCGCTGTTCGGTGAGGTTAGTTTGATCAGTAAGGTTGGTGCCCTAATCCGCATCATGAACGATCAGAAGGCAATTCTCACTAACATCGTCAACTTGAATTTGAAAGTGTCTGCACTTGCTGTTGGTAACTGGCAAGAAACCACCAATCGTTTGTTGGTGGAAAATTCAGATACATATTCTCACCTATTCATGGAAGGTGGTATCCGTGAAGCTGTACAACTAGAAGATAGCATCGAAGGTAACGAACAATACTTGCTATCCGAAGAAGGTAACATCTTCGTATCAGAAAGATCTGGCGAAGAAGGTAGAAGTATCTTGATGGAAACTGGATACAAGATTCTATCTGAAGAACAACAGTCCACATTCTTCCCTGAGCACATTCTACAAGAACAGTATAACTTCTTCAGAATGGAAAACGATACTTCTCACGCAAAGTCTAGAAATCCAGACCTACGTAAAGAGCAGTGGGTTATCTCTATTGAAGACTTTATGCCATCGTTTGCTGATGACGATGTTATTAAACTCGAATCTGCACAAACAGACGGTAACGGTGTTATCATCGGCGAGGACAACGATCTATTGTTGGAAGACGGTGGACGATTCTTGAAGCAACAACAATACTCAAGACCAGCACCAAGTATGCGTGTTCTACAGTCTGAGATGTTGCCTCCACTGATTATCCCAGAATTGCCACTGAACACTATCCACTTGTTGGAAATGTCTCCATCTACATTCAAAGAGATTGTATTTGGTATCAGCAGCAAGGTTGACTTCAATTACAACGATGGAGGTTTGCTACTAGAAGATGGTGATAAACTTCTATATGAAGATGGTAGCTGGATCGCTGATAGAGCATCTTATCCAAACATCCCTAACGACAAGTCTGTAACTGATATCAGAGTTGAGTCAGTTCCTGCCAACGTAGAGTTGGACAACTTGTTACTTGAGAATGGTGGGTTTATGATGGCTGAAGATGTATATCCTGCAGGATATCACTTCACCGCTAACATCAATGCTGCTTTAGCTGGATCTAGAACTATTACTGGTTACGCAACTAAGTCGCAGTTCTCAAGCCAGTTGGTGCAAGGTATGCGTATTCGTGAAGGTTTGCAATTCTCAATCTCTCAATACTATGGTTTCGGCGAAGGTACTGTAACTCAAGTCAACTTTGAGGTTGACCCTGTGACATTTACTATCGAGTTAGATGAAGCATTAGCTACGACACATATCGATACACCTTTAGTGAGTATTGCCTTTACGCCAGAACACTTTAAGCTACGCTGTGATCACCAGTCACAGTATGTATTTGCAGCTAACTTTGCTTCTATGGTTTCTCCAGTTAAGACAGTAGATCCTATTACTGGATCCATCACTTACGACAAGATGTCCGTTAAGGTTCAGGCTAGACCAGCATTCAGACAGAATGGTGGCGCTCTATCCTTCTTGGAACAACGTAAGTTTGGTTTCGCTCCATACGTTTACGGTTCCAAAGGTTCACTACAAGTCGTTCCAGGGACTACATATATTGGCGTAAGTTGGGTAGCTAACACAACACTGTTGACTAAACAAGTAGTGAATAACGCTAATAAAGCATATGAAGTAGTCACCGCAGGAACAACTGGTTCCACTGCACCGACACATACTTCAGGTATCGTAACAAATGGTACAGCTGAATTACAATACATCGGTCCAGCGAAACTAAATATAGAATACTCAGAGCCACCTGGATTCACTGGTGGCTGGTATGACCAGTACCCATCGCCGAACAGAGATTACTGGAACAACGAGTCATTGTTGTTAGAATCTGGCGACACATTGTTGAATGAGACAAACGATTCTCATCTAATAGAGTTTATGGAGTCAAGCGGTGATACGCAGATTAAGCACTTTGCGCATGTTACTGTCTACGACATCATAAATAGAAAGAATAAAAGATCAAAATATGCAGTCGGTTCACACATCGAGATCTACAAAACTGCTGCATAACTAACGCCATCACAAGGAGACAAACGTGGCTGCAATTATTACAAACAAATTCCGTATTCACAACGCACAGTCATTCAAAGAAGGTTTCTCTGAAGCTGCTGCAACTAACATCTATTTGGGTATTGGTCGTCCACAATCGTGGGATAACGAAAACTCCCCAGATACACCATACGATACAGTTGGTGACGAGTTCTATAACTGGGACGACATGTTGGCATTGAAGCGTGTACAATCTACAGACGTATCCCTAGCAGTGGTTCGCCGCAACTGGGTATCTGGTAAGTACTATGACGTTTATCGTCATGACTACAACGGCATCACTTATGGTGTAAACTTGGACTCTGGTGCAAACACCACTCCAGCTTCTTTGTTCGACGCTAACTTTTACGTTATCACTGACGAATACAACGTGTACAAGTGTATCAGTAACGTCAGCCCAACAACTGGTTCTATCATTCCTTCGATCACGAAGCCAACTGGTACTTCCACTTCTACAATTACAACTTCTGACGGTTACGTTTGGAAGTACATGTACACTGTGGCTCCAGCTGACGTTTTGAAGTTCGTTTCTACAGACTTCATCCCAGTTAAGACATTGGTTACCAGCCCTGGATCCACAGACGCTTACTATGGTCAATACTTGATCGAACAAGCTGCAGTTGACGGTGCTATCGAGAAGATCGTTATGGTTAACTTCGGTACTAACTACACAGCCGAACAAGGTGCTATCGCTGTAACTATCACTGGTGATGGTAACGGTGCAACTGCTGAAGCTATCCGTGATTCTAACAACCGCATTATCGGCATCAACATGTTGACCAAAGGTTCTGGTTACACATGGGCACGTGTTGAATTGGCAGATCCAGCTTCTGGTACTGACATCGCAACTGCTCAAGCATTGATCTCTCCAAAAGGTGGTCACGGTAAAGACGCTGTTGAAGAACTAGGTGGCTTCTACGTCATGATGAACGTTCGTTTGGAATATGATGATGGCGCTGGCGACTTCCCTATCGATAACGACTATCGTCGTATCTGCTTGATCCGTGACCCATACAACTTCGGTACTACAACAATTTCGTCTTCACAGACTCTATTGGCTAACCGTACTGCTAGCTACACTGCTGTGTCTGGTACGTTCTCCATTGACGAAGAAATTTCTGGTGGCACTTCTGGTGCTAAGGGTAAGATCGTTTCCTTGAATACTGGTTCTACTCCAAAGACTCTACGTTATATCCAAACTCAAAACGATGCTGACGCAACTACTACTGGTCGCTTGTTCCAAGTTGGTGAGACTATTACTGGCTCCATCTCTGGTGCAACAGGTACTATCAGTGCTATTGCAGATCCAGATGTCGTTCCAGACAGCGGTGACATTATCTACGTTGAAAACCGTCGCCCAATTAACCGTGCTGGTGATCAGATCGAAGACATCAAGATCATCGTGGAAATGTAAAATAAATACATCTTGTCAGCACAATAATTACTAAGAGAAAACAGAATGTCAATTAACTTTAACGTCGCACCTTATTATGATGATTACAGCGAAGATGATGATTATCTTCGCATCTTGTTCAGACCTGGATATGCTGTTCAGGCACGTGAGTTAACACAGCTACAAACTATCCTACAAAAGCAAGTCACTCGTTTTGGCGACCACGTATTTAAGAACGGATCGCAGGTAATCCCTGGATCTGTTAACGTGGACAACACGATTCACTTCGCTAAGTTGGAGAACGTGTATCTAACTCAGACTGTTAACACTTACCTTAGTCAGTTTGTTGACAAGATTGTTACTGGTCTTGAGTCTGGTGTTAAAGCATTGGTGGTAGATACCTCTCAGTGTGATTGCGTTGACAAAGTCGAAAGTGACATTCCAACTTTATACTTTAAGCTAGAAAGTCCAGGCGGTACTGAAGGTGAGACAAGCCGTTTCATCCCAGGTGAAACTCTGGTTGCATATGCTGCTGACAACACCACACTAACGAACTATCGTTTATCTTCAGATCAATCATCTGATTTGTTCGTAAACATTAGATCGTTCGGTGACAATGGTGTTGCAGCTACTACCTACTCTAAGAATGCATCTAGCGATGTTCTAGGTTATGGTTATGTAGTTGAAGTTGAGGCTGGTGTTTACTATGTCGACGGATACTTCATCAAGAACCAAGAAATGCACTTGTACATTGGTCGTTTCACAACAACCCCATCGTACCGTGTCGGTTTCCAAGTAACAGAATCTATTGTTACACCTGAAGAACAACCATTGTTGGCTGATAACTCACAAGGTTCTACCAACTACGCAGCTCCAGGTGCACACCGTTATAAAATCTCTCTATCTCTAGTTAAGCTGCCGCTTGATTCTACTGACGACATTCGCTTCATCGAATTGCTACGTGTTGTTAGTGGTCGTGTTCAGCACAAGATTCAAACATCTTCTTACGCTCAACTAGAAAAGACACTGGCTCGTCGTACATTCGACCAGTCTGGTAACTATGAAGTTACCAAATTCAAACTAACAACACGTGAACACTTGAACTCTAATGGTAATGGTGTTTATCCACCAATTCCAGATAATGGCGTTCTCGTTGCAGACCAAGTTTATGGCGACGAAGATAAGTTCGTTGTTGCTGTAGATCCAGGGAAAGCGTATGTAGAAGGTTTCGAAATTGAATCTACGGCTACACAATTCATCACTATTGATAAAGCCAGAGAAAACACTATCACTGGTGAAGAAGGTGGTCATATTGTTCGTCAAGACGACTATCCGATCGCCACACCTGTTGGTAACTACCTAGTTGTCAACAACGTATTCAGTTATCCAGACCTAACTGCATTCCCTCTAGTTTACTTGTATAACAAGTCTAGAGCGCCAGCAGGTGGTTCTGCTTTGACAGACGGCACTCCTCCAGTTTCTGGTAAGGTTGGTACTGCTCGTGTTAAGGCATTCCAGTTGTATTCTTCTGCATATACCACGGGCGATGCCACTCAGTTCATGCTTGGTTTGTTTGACGTTCAAATGGACACAGACTCTACCACTGGTCAGAAGTATAACTTCGCATCTACAGTTAAGTCTGTTGCTGGCGCAACCAGTGGAACGAACACATTCACTTGTGATGTGGTTCCAGGCTTCTTCCAAATTGTTGGGGCAGCTTCTAGCACCAGTGGTAACAAGACAGTTACTGGCGTAGGTTCTCTATTCGTTGATCAACTAGCAGTTGGCGATATACTTTATATCAACGGCACTGCAGCTGGCGTTATCCCAGCATACGCTGCAGGCACAGCTGGTATTCAATCCAACGTATCTCTATTGTTGGAAAATAATGCTCCTGCAACCCTTTCTGGTATTGCAACAGTATTCCGTGCAGAACTACAAGATCCAAAATACGACTCTCTAGTGTTCAAGTCTGAATTCAGAACATTGAAAACTCTGCGTGGTTTGGATACTGCGGGTAACGATACAGTTAAGTCGAGCACTCAGACCGTTCGTCGCAAACTAACAGCCAACGCTGATGCGAGCAACCTATCCTATACATTGACTTCTCCATCGGAATTCTTCGATTCAATTCAGTCACTGTCTAACTACACATTATTTGACGACACAACTAAGACTTTCGTTGCAATCACTGGTAGCCATATCAGCTTGTCATCAGATAGAAAAACATTCACAGTATCCGTAAGTGGTGCTAGCTTAACTGCATCCAGAGCATATACTCTTATCGCAAGTATTGTTCAGACTGGAACGCCAGCTGGTGAACGCACCAAGACTATGAACTTGGATTATGCACACTTAGTGACTGGTAAGAAAGAGGTTAGCAATTCTGTTATCACTCTTCCACACGCTGACGTTCTACGAATCAAAGACATTCGTGTAACCCCAGGAAACTTCGACACATACTCTGCATCTAATTCTGTAAGTATTAAAGACAAGTATATCTTTGATGATGGTCAACGTCAGACTCACTATCAGCAAGCTACGCTTACTCTAATTCCAAACAGCGCACCACCTTCTGGTGCAGTTACAATCACGTATGATTATTTCACACATACAGGTAGCGGTAACTATTTCTCTGTTAACTCATATGATGCTGCTATCGCCAACACAGCAAATAATTTCACATACTCTGATATCCCTAGCTATGCAGTTAAGGGTACAGACGGCAAAACAGAAACTGTTTACCTAAGTGACGTCATTGACTATCGCCCAGTTATCGGTGGTTCCAATAGCTTTGCTCCAGAACTACCAAAAATTGGTGAAGACTTCAACACTAGCTTGGCATACTACTTGCCACGATTCGATAAGATTGTTCTAGATAACGTTGGTCGTTTCAATGTGTTGAAAGGTATTCCTTCTCTTGATCCAGTAGAACCAAAGGATCCAAAAGAAGGTATGGTAATGTGCTCCATTTACGTACCTGCCTTTACACGTTCCACTAAAGAGATCCGTGTATACCCAAGAGATAACAAGCGTTATACAATGCGAGACATTGGTAACTTGGAACGTCGTATCCAAAACTTGGAATACTATGTTTCTCTAACACTACTTGAGCAAGAGACAGCATCCCTTTCCATCAAGGACGCTAACACTGGTCTTGACCGTTTCAAGAACGGTTTCATCGTTGACCAATTCACTGGTCATGGCGTTGGTGACGTTAAGAACATTGACTACCGTATTGCTGTAGATCCAGCACGTGGCGAACTACGCCCAATGCACTATACTGATGCTCTAGATTTGATTGAAGATGTAACTTCTTCTGATGAGCGTTTTGCTCAGAGCTACAAGAAGAACGGCGATATCATCACCCTTCCATACACAACATCGTTGTTTATCTTCAACCCTAACGGCACACGTTCTATTGACGTTAACCCATACAAGGTTGCAGCGTTTAAGGGTGAAGTGCAGTTGATCCCTGAAGGTGATAACTGGAAAGATACAGATCGTCGTCCAGATTTACAAGTTACTGATGATAACAACTCAGATGCTATTAAGTATATGGCTGAGAAGTTGGGTGTTACTGGTACAGTTTGGAACCAATGGCAAACTCAGTGGACAGGTTCCAGCTCAACAACTTCCACTTTCCAAACTGGTAACCCTAACCAACGTCGTCAAATCGTTACTGGTTATGAAACCACTACTACTGTTGACACAGGCACTCAGTCTAGAACTGGTCTACGCACTTCCGCAACAGAAACAGTTAACACTCAAGACTACGGCGACCGTGTTGTAGACATCTCGTTTGCAGAATACATGAGAGCACGTCCAGTGACTTTCGTCGTTAATAACTTGAAACCTTCTGGTAAATTCTACCCATTCTTCGATGGTGACTCAGTTGCTGAGTATGTGATGCCAGCGGACTTGTTTAAGGTTACCAGATTATCTGGCACCACAATCATGAACTTCGATGCAGAGTCTACGAAGGATCGTGTTATTGCTGGTGACGTTGAGCGTACTGAAAATGGGCAAGCTCAAGTTGCATACCAGATCGGTGACGTTCTACAGAATGATGCCCACACCCCATGTACTATTCAGACAATCACTCAGATTACAGATCCGCTCGGTGCTGCAACTCTAACGTTGACTGTCGATCAGATCTCTGGTGTTCGTGTTGGTCATCACGTTGAATTGTATAACTTGAATGCAGGTAAACTTGTTTCTAACATAGTTTCTTATGATCCAGTTAAGAAAACTCAATTCACTATCACCAATAGAGCATTGCCGACAGCTAACGAATTGAACAACAGAAAGTTCAAAGTCTCTGCAGTAACCCCATCTGTTGTTGGTTCCACAACAGGTACAGGCACTATCACCCTTACCACTATCGATGGTAAGAAGATTCCATCCTTCAGTGCATACAATAAGTCTGCATATAAAGGGACTGATGGCGGTAAGTTGACACGTCTACGTGCTTCTTGCGTTGTTATTCAGGATGGTGTTATTGATACCAGAGACACTTCTGGTGTTGCTCAAATTCAAGACTTGTTCGTTACAAACATTAAGAATGGCTTCTCTATCGGCGAACAACTTACTGGTAAGATTAACTTTGCTGGTGGAACTAGAAACCGTGTAACTCTAACATCGGTTAACGGCACAACTTCTGGTATCCCAACCATGAAGCAGTTTGGAGACCCAATTAGAACCGACGTTAATGGATCTACTGCTGGTGTGTTCCAATTACCAAACAGCGATGCTAAGAGATTCCGCACTGGCGAACGTGACTTTAAGTTGACAGACAACCAGTCTAACAGCGATGCAAACTTTGACTCCAAGGGTAGCGCAACATACTACTCACAAGGTATCACCCTTGCTAAAGAAGCTACTGTTGTTAACAGCCGTACTGTTACCTTTACACAAGACCGCTTGTATGAGTCTATCCCAGTTCGTCGTGTTTCTACATCAACTCGTGTTCTATACTCATACTATACTGGTCACGATCCAATCGCACAAACCTTCGTTGTATCTGCAACAGGTGGTGCGTTTGTGACTCACGTCGACTTGTACTTCTCCGAAGCGGGTAATCGTCCAGTGACAGTTGAACTTAGAACCACGAATATGAATATTCCGTCAACTAAGATCATCCCACTATCACAAGTGACGAAGACGCCAGATAAAATTGCAACTTCTGAAGATGGATCTGTTGCAACACGCTTTACCTTCCAAGCACCTATCTACTTGCAAGACAACGAGATGTATGCATTGGTTGTTAAGACTGACCAGCCTGGATGCCAATTGTTTGTTTCTGAAGTTGGTAAGGAAGACATCTTAACTGGCAACATCGTGACAGTCCAGCCGTTGACTGGTTCTTTGTACTTGTCTCAGAACAGTAAAGAATTTGAAATCAACCCATTGTTGGATATGAAGTTCCGCATGCACAAAGCAGACTTCGAGACTAACACAGTTGCTCAACTTCAGCTACGTGCTCAACCACCGAAGCGTTTCAACCTAGACGAGAACCCATTCGAGGTTAGCACAGGCACTGACATCGTTCGCGTGCATGCTCGTCGTCATGGATTCTCTGCAGACGACATCGTTACACTAGATGGTATTGAAGAGTGGATCGATGAGGAAGCAGGCACCAAGAAGTATTACGGTGCAAGCCAAAACACTTATGGTATCCCAGGCGAGTTGTTGAATGGTCCACATACAGTTCTTGCAGACGGTATCGATATCGATTCGTTCTGCATCAGAATCCAAACAACAGATGAGTACCTAGACACTGAAACTTCTACTCTATCTCCAAACAGATTGATCACTAATGCTGCTGGCACACAGAACGACCTAACAGGGACTACATTCGACGTTACTGTGCAATCCATTATGGATGAATTCGTTAAGGGTAGCTACGGTGGAACAGGTGTTACATGCTCTCGTCAACTAATTCTTGATGAAGTGTTCTTGAAGAGCGACAGCATCGTCACTAGCGATAGCACACTAGACTGGTCTGTTCAGGCTATGTCTACTGATGATAGCCTAACTGGTTACCAAGCAATCAGCGAAAACTCTAACTTCTCCTTTGGTTCTAGAAAGATTATTCGTTCGTTCGAGAACGAAGAACTTCTAGCTCAGACAGCTGACGTTATCTCTAGAAAACCATCGTTGACATATCGTGCTAAGTTTAGCACTACAAACCCTAACGTGTCTCCAATTATCGACTTACAGAAGATTTCTTCTTATGTGATTAGAAACTTGGTGAATAGTGCAACAGAAGAGCAAACCAACATTATTGGTGTTGATGACAGAACTTTGTTGAAGGCTAATGACGTTGTGGCTACAGACATCGACGCAACCGTAGCAACTGGAAACATCTACTCTTACTTCTTGAGTAACCCATTCCAGTTCTCTGCTGGTACATACACTTATAGTACCAGCGCTGATGGTGCTACCTATACAGTTACTCCTGTCCAATCAACTTGGAAGTGGGATGGATCTGGTAGTGGACAAACTACACAACCGCACCAAAGATTACAGATTGGTGACTTGCTATACAAGGCAGATACCACCACATTGAATATGAATACAGCTTCTCAATTCTATGGTTGGGTGTCTGCAGTTAGTGCTGGTAGCATTACAGTTACTAAAGCACTAGTTGGTGGATTGACTGGTACGGCAACTCTCGCCCCAGCAACTGGCGTAGCAGTTAACTTCTTGGTTATCAGCAAGTATGTTTATGGTGACGCATCCGCTGCGTTTACCTCTAAGGCACCTGCTGGAACTTTGTTGTATAACAACGCTGGCACTCTAATCGGAGAAGTTGATACTGTCTCTAGCGCAACTCAATTAGTGTTGAAGTCTGCAGCTCAGGTCGGTAATGGCGTGTTTACAAACTTTACAACTCATGCACCTCAAGCATGGAGTGCTGCTACCTCGGAAGCAAAACTAACCTTCTCTAATGTCAATGGATATGGTCAAATCACCACAAACATTGACGTTGCAGATAACTTGTTGTCCGTGGCTAAGGCTGGTAAGTATATCAACCTAAGCGGTCTAATGGCTGGTATTGATGGTAAGTACTTGGTGAACTCAGTGACTGTTGCAACAGACAGTACTGTTTATATCGGTAACGAAGAAGGCGACAAGATTACTCTTCAAGTCACTCCACAGTTTACCTTCTCTGGCACCTCTACAACATGTACCGTTGATATGATCAATGACTACTTGTACTTCAAGGGCAATGGTTATATCGCTGGCAGTTCTACTGCAAACGGTTCTGTTAGTGGTAGCGGTAGCGCATTTAATACTCAGCTATCCGTTGGTGATGTATTGACTACAAGAGCGCAGGGTGGTGATACGCTGGCTGGTGTTCTTGGAAATACAACCTATACACCTATCGGTGTTGTTGGCGCTATAACTAATGCTACTGCATTGACTATTGCCAATAACGCAAATGCTGGTGTTACTATCTCTACCAATACTGAGTACTACATCAGAAAGCCAGCTACTAGCTTCAAGATTGCTCAGCTAGACAAGTTTGTTGAAGACTGGGCACCGATCGGTTCTTCTAACTACGCAAACTACATCACTCGTCCGTTGGTAATCTCCAACCCAGCTGACTCGTTCAAGATTATGTTCGACGCAAACGTTCCATTGAATACATCTATTCTTGTGTATTACAAAACATGGAGTGGAACAGTTGACATAAATAATCTAAACTACACAGATACTGGTTTCACAGTAACTACCATCGACCCGATCGATACGTTTAGTGAACGAATGATCGACATCGAAGACATCACTCCATACAATAACTTGGTGGTGAAGATTGTTATGAAGTCGACTAACCCTGCTAACGTACCAAAGATCAAGAATCTAAGAATCGTTACCCACTCATAATGACAAACATTGCGAAAATCAAAGACAATCCAGGGCTAGTGAAAGACCTAGCCACTGGAGCTGTCATTAACGTTGATGACTACAAGTATCAAGAACACAAGAAGATAATGTCCATCAGTAGAAAAAACATGGCTGAGAAAAGCGCCATGACGTATTCTATTGAGCATATGAATGGGGAAATAAATAACCTAAAGCAGGACGTTGACTCCATCAAGCAGATGCTTCAGATTCTCATAGATAGGAAAGAATAATGGCGCTACCATACCAAGAAACCCCAGTCGCAGAAGTCCCACAAACGGACAACTTCGACCAATGGCGTATCAAAACAAACCAAGCTATTGCTCGCACAAACGATCAAGAAGTTAAGATCGGCGATCTAAACACGCTGGTTGACCCGCAAGAATCATTGGTAGATGCCGTCAACTCTGGTCGTCAATTTTCAATTGCCATTACTTTGGCACTTGCATAACAGGAAACAATAATGGCAAATACATTTAAAAACGAACTTAGAAGAAACGTTGGTAGCACTCCTACTGAAGTTTATGTGGCACCTGTCTCTAAGAAATCTATTATCATCGAACTAGACGTGTGCAATACAACAAACGGTGCTGTTTCTTGTGACGCATTCATCACTTCTTCTTCTCTTGACTACTACGTAGTTAAGAATGCACCAGTCCCAGTTGGTGGTTCGCTACAAGTTATTGCTGGGCAGAAGATCGTGTTGGAATCTGGAGACAGCCTAAGCGTCAGATCCAGCGTAGCATCATCATTAGACGTTATCGTATCAATCCTTGAGGATGTATAATGGCTTATATTGGAAACCTTGCCGCAGATAAAAGTAGCGGATCTAGACCAAGAGACGACTTTATTGGCGATGGAATCAGTGACACCTTCCTACTATCGCAGGGTGTTCCAGGTGGTTTCGAAAGTAACATCACAGTCTTTGTGGATAACGTTCCACAACAACCGATTGAGGCGTATCGCCTTATTCAACTAAAGCGTATTGTCTTAACAGACATCGCACGCACATTCATTTACGGCGAAACCTTAGAACAGTCTACGACTGGAGCTAGAGGTAGAATCGTAAACGCACCTACCAACTCTGGTTATGTAGATGTCGTACAAACAACTTCTACTAACTTCTCCGTTGGTCAGATCGCTGCAGGTTTAACATCTACAGCATTCGGCACTATCAGCGAACAACAAACCTTAGATGGCTTTGGTTTACAGTTTACAGGTATCCCAGACAGTGGACAAGTGATCTATGCTATCCATCAAGGTGGTGAAACATACCAATTGTCTCCAGCTGCAGGTTCAGTGACAGCAGATACCCTGTCGGAAAATCTACGCAACTTCGTGATTGACAAGTACACAGCAACCGTTGACCAAGACGAATTCGAACTATCCCAACAAGAAGTCTCTGTGACTACATTGTTAGTTAGTGTGGACGGTGAGGTTAAGACTCCAGTGGATGACTACACTCTTGGGACTGGTGGCGGTAGCATCGTTTTCACTACACCTCTAGTTGGTGGCGAGAAAGTCACAATTCTACACTTGAGTTTTAGCACAGTATCTCGTCACACTCTACAAGAAGTTGGAACATTCACCCCACAACTAAAGTTCGGTGGTGCCAACGTTGGTTTGGCAGCTAGTACTTTATCTGGTTCTTATACTAAAACTGGTCAACTAGTAACTGCAAACGTGTTTATCCGTTTGGTTCAGACTGGAACATCTACAGGTGTAGCAACTATCACAGGGTTACCATACGAGTCAACTGGTGTCTCTGAGCAAAATTTTGCATTCTCTCTAGACGAATGTAACCCAATCACTGGCGCACCTATCGCAAGACTAGCAGCTGGTTCTACCACTCTACAGTTGGGGCAGTTAAAGTTTTCAGAAGGCAGATGGCAGTCGTTAGACCATACTATTATTGCTAACTCTTCTGCAATCTCTCTAACCTTCACATATATCGCCGCTAAATAATACAAGAGGAATTT
>JAULBY010022408.1:0-18189 GCA_032358315.1 Ophiocytium majus | reverse complement strand
AGAGCTGGCAATGCTCAATACTGCGTACACAAGGGGAGGTCCGGCACGTTGCCAGAGCACTACTCTAACGAATTACATGTACATGTAGCATTGTAGTATAGTGGAAGCAGTTTCATGTACCGTTTATTGTATTGCACTCCGCTGGGGGCGCAGAAGGCCGTGTGCAACATTGTGTGACTGTCTTTAGTGTGACTCGAAAACCTGACAAATCTTGCAATCAGCATGTATTACTGGCTGTCAAGAGCACCTGTTCGGTACCATGCACACTGAGGTTGGTGCTGCATGCTGCATGGCTACAGTACAATGCACTACTAGAAGGCTACAGGTGCATGTCCCAGGGGGACCTGCTCCCAGCAGCACCCAGCCCCTGGCACACCGTTCTCTTGCCACACCTGGAAACATGCCGATAGTGTCATCTGGTGCACTGCTGACATGGTTGATGGTTTGTGCGGCAAGCGCAATGCATTACAGCATAGATGTACGTGCTGTGTTGTACTAGAGTAAAGATACTAGTTATGTGGCATGTGCACCTACGGTAGGTTGTTGGTAGGCAGTGACTACTGTGGTATGTGGCCGGTTGGCGGCCAAAAACCAGCAGTTACGGAACCTGCACCAGAAAGAGTGTCAAGACAAACCTAAATGGATTGGTGCGATGCCAAGTGTGCCCTCACGACATAGCAGGTGCCATGTCTGCCTCCTGCCACAGTGCGTTCTGCTGTTTATGTGCAGCGATGTCGCTGTGCACAGTTCAAAATGTGCTTTGTTAGCAAGCAAACAGCTCTGACATGCGCTTGGAGAACTTGCAGGCAGTTCCAGCGCCGCCAACAGCGCCTCGGCCGTGCTGTCAAGTACGGCAGAAGCCCCACAAAGTACGGCAATTGTGTTGCCGATTTGTCATCTGGAGCAGTAGGGCTCCCTGCTACGCCGTGTCAGCGGCTGCAGCATTCCCTGCTCCAGTATGAACACCTGCAGTGCAAGCACATTTATGTGCAAAACAAATGCTGCCGGCAAGGTCATTGGCCTTTGATGCAGGCTGTTGGTGTTATGGGAGTACATGGGTGTGCATCAGTGGACACATGTGCTAGTGCTGCCACCGCCGGTGTACCGGCTGGCGCACCAATGGTTAGCGCTACACGTCACGGTCTTCCATCTGCAGTGCAGCACGTGTCACACCCTTTCTGCTGTGCTCTGACTACATATATGATGAGTTAGTTGCATACGAACCTGGAGCCCAGGGTTTGGCGCGCCCGAAAGCCTGGACCTAAATGCGAGTTGCGCTGCACGCGCACAGTAGAAGTATGTATACGCCGAAACGATGGTGGTGGTCGTACAAGGCACTGCGCCCCATCATGGGGTCCCATGGCGACCCAATTACACATTCACTGGGTGCCCAGTTTCGTTTGGTGTTGCCGTGACCTACCTGTGTTGAGGCATCTGAATGCGTTCTTGCAACCCATGCACATGGCGGCCTGTAAAGCAGCTAAGCCATGGGTGCATAACCTACCAGATGCTGCTTGAGGCTTGCACACCTCTGGATGTCCCAAGACTGCTGCACGTGCGCTTACACAACCCACCGCCCAGTGGTAAGTGACTTACAAGGAGTATTGATATCAGTGGCCCGCCACATGCAGGCATGGCATGGACTACACTATGATGTTGCGGGCATGGGCGGCGACTACCGGTACACGAACTTCGCCACAGCTGCGACTGCAGATCTAATCTGGCGCAAAACGGGGCTGCTGAAATTGCTCTCTGAAGCGTACATTTATGATGCGCCCGTGAGGCTAACAATTACCGGTAGTTCTGAAGTACTATTATTAAGCCCCTGCCTATGCATGTGCGCTGCCGGGAGCGGAGAAAAGCACTCCTCGTCAACTGCTGACTTGCTTTGGCAGCAGCTGCTGCTGCTGCATTGGATGCGTAATGGTAGCACTACTAGTAGTTTTTTTCATTTGCACTTGTGGGCGAGCAAGAGCCCATGTCATGTATGCCAGCACGGCCACTGGGTGCCAAGGCAAATGCATGGCAAAGTATGTGTACGAACAAAGAAAGGGCTAGCGGGTGCCAGTAGACTGTACCTAGGGCTCGACTTTCCAGGGCTACTAGTAATACTAGCGGCACTTCCTGTTATATTGACTGCACATGCTAAATTGTGAGCATGTCTATATGGGGGCAGCTGGCTTGCATGACCTGGGTCCTTGCACGCCCAAAATGCATATAAATACAACTACAATACCAAACAATCTACTTCCAATTAAGTACTTCAAAAGTATTAACAAAGAAGTGGCATTTCAATCACACGAGTCACTAGCGAACAGTGTTCAGCAGGCCACTTATGGTCTGCTGCTGTGTTTGCACCACCACACGTGGCACTCGGTGCTTGTAAATTGTGCAACTTAGATGCCTCCACAGTGCCCACCTTGTGTTAAAACAGCAGTGCTTTAGGTAGCCATGTTCACTCGAAGTTGCAGCAGCTGATTCGTTGTCACACCCACATTTTGCAGCACTGTGGCTACACGCCTCACAAGCAAACGATATGACAGTGTACTCTGCCGCATTACCGAGTCACAAAGGCAGTGCCATTGCATATGACAGTGTGGGACAATGCTGGAACCGCATGCCATGCCGTTGGTTGCGACGGGCAGGTTGCGACGGGCAGGTAAACACGAAACATGAACACAGTGGTCTGTTTGGCCATGTATGAATGCACACATATGTACCCAAGGCCCCCCTTCTGGTGCAACGGCGCACCGGGTGCAGCCTATCACCGCGTGTAGTGGGACCCACCCATGAGAGGTATTTGCAGCAACCGACCATGGTCCTCACTCATCATGTTCGTCGAAGTCCTCATCACTGTCTGAGAGGACAACCTGTGTCACGTGTCGCTTCTTCTTGGCCGTGCGCTTCCTGGGCCGGCCATCCTTAGCCGGTGCTCTCTTGACTCCTCGTTTGGCACTGCACAACACAGTCATGGCAGAGCAGGTGCATCAGCCACCAGTGCAATGTCGCACTAGCACCTGGTCAGAGCATCAACAACCGCATGCAACTGCTGGTATCGCTGCTGCTGCTGACATGTTCTGCCAGTGATGGCATTGCACCTGGTGCCGGCAATATATGTGGAGCACGCGCAGCATGCTGTTGACGCTGCACCAAACCCCTATGCATAGTGTGCCAGGCAGTGAACATCGGCAAACGCATGTGTGTGACACAATACTATGCAAACGCCACAACACGAGGTGGTTACACAGTTGGTGTGACACGCTAGTACAGCAGCCAAGAGGTGTGCCCTTCGAGCACAAGGTATGAGCAGCTGGTGCGCAGCCAGCCTCCCATAAGCACCAGCATCGTCACCACTTTCTCACCTTGTGGTAGTGCCTGCAGGTGCCACACCAAAGTCTGCTGGTTCCTCGCGCAGCAGCGTGTACAGCTGCTCGTAGTGCGTAACCACCTCCTCTGCAGTCGGCTTCCAGCAGTTCGGGCGTAGCACAGGCATGGCCAAGTTGATTTCGGCCTGCACGGGTTGGCTTGACAGTGCGTTGCCCCCCTTGACAACCTCAGAAGGATTGAAAGCCTGGCAGCGGCT
Source organism: Ophiocytium majus (assembly GCA_032358315.1). Lineage (NCBI taxonomy): Eukaryota > Xanthophyceae > Mischococcales > Ophiocytiaceae > Ophiocytium > Ophiocytium majus. The sequence continues at coordinate 14,606 of JAULBY010022408.1, read as the reverse complement.
GTCACCCAGGTGATAGGTGTTCTTCAGGTGGTGCTTCAGGTGCAGCAGCATGCACATTGCTGCGGCAGCACTGCATTTGCGTGCAATGCCTGTTGTCAGTTGTGCCGCACCAGCCATGTCCACACCGTCATCGTCGTCACTGCAAGCATGCACGCACAAAAATGAAAAGGCAGCAGCAAGTGCAGTCACGCGCATGGCAAGCATTCACGGCGTTAACAAAATGATAGCAAGCGTGTTGCAGTTGCTCAAATCAGTGTGCGATGTGACAACGCTTGCCAGCCCACAACTTTGCAAGTTTGTGTTGTGAAATGGCAGAGCTGCCACATATGCGGCGTGCCAGTACAACACAAAACGCAAGTTGGTGCAAGCTTTCGTGTGTGCGAAATGCACCACTTTGATGACACCACTGGTAGCGGCCCAGTACAAGTGGCGCACCTGTCACATGTTGGTGTGGCCACGCCCAGGGCAGCGATGTGCCGCCTCAGAAATGTTGCACATTCGCCAGCAGTGAGTGAGATGATCTTGTTGATGTGGTAGATGACCAGCAGAGGCTCTTCCTCTTTGTCATAGGGCAGGTGCGCCAGTGTCACAGCCAGGAACCACAGCAACCGCAGCGGCAATGGCTCGTCCAATGCTTGTGGGGCCTGTGTGCACAACCGACAGCCATGTCATGCATGTCATTGTCACAACGAGTTGAGCTGCGGTGTGTGCGCGTGACAGCAGCCACAGGCCACAGCGGAGCACGGACTCGCATGCTTGTACCTAGCAACACTTGCTCATGCAGCACGAGACACGCATCGTGTCAGAAACAGAACACGCGTGGCAATTGAACAAAATGCGGCGTGGTGCCTTCCACCCTGCGTCATTTAGTGGTCAAGTAATGAAGTACTACAAAGTAGGTACACGTTGGGTGTCATGTTTTGGTTTCACTGGGGAACCTCTTGTCTGCAGTCACTGAGAAGTGTAAGCGTGGCCACACCTATATACTTTAAGTTTTCAACACAGGCAAGATGCTACAGCTCAAGCACCTGGTCCACGCGCACCTGGTCGTCTGGCCTTGAGGCTGAGCTGTGTCGGCGTGGCTGGCGCACACCTGGCGACGTGAGGCTGAGCTGCATGCTCATGTCACCGCCTGCGCCCTTTTGCGCACCCAGCGTGCAATTCTGCAGGCGCTCCTGTGCAGCCTGCAGAAGGGTTTTGGCCTTCTTGGCGCTGCGCTCTTCAAACAGCGCTACCATCTGCCGCAAAAAGCTGTTGCGCCCTGCTGGTGCCTGTTGAGTGCATGAGCCAAGCGCATGCGGCTTTAGACACAGCCATGTGCTCCTCAAGAGACATGTTGGCTGGCTGACAAAACAAAAGATTGGCTGGTTTGATGTGGCCAAGAGACCCCGAACCAGACGTCCACAGGCGAGACACAATGCCAAAAAAAGGTCCACCAAAGTGTGTGTGTGTGTGACAAAAGGAACTGGCAGAGCAAACCCTGCTCACACACGTTTGCTGCACGACGGCAACCGATGCACGCAATGCAAGGCGGGCCATGGTGTAACAACAATGGTGGTTGTTCAGCGTACCTGCTGAATGCATGTGGAGTAGACGTTTGAGAACACAGAGCTGGCGCCGTGCCCCACGGAAAATGTGCCATCTGCCGGCAGCAGTGCAACAGGGTTGTCTGCCCTCCAGGCAAAAGCCAGGAATATGCCATCCATGACCCGCATCAGGACCACATCTCGCCGCTTCTCGTCCTCCACCAGGATCTGCATATCAAATGTCACACAGTTTTTGGTGAATGGCGGTGCATGCACATCTGAAAGCAACCACCTTGCACAGCTGCGAGTAGACGTTGCACATGAATGCATGTGCAGGTGTTGTGATATTGCTTACCTGCCGCATTGCCTCCGATCTCACAGCAGCAGCAGAGTCGCTCTGAAGGGCCACCAGGTGCGGCACAGTCTCCAGCGGGTCCACCAGGCCCTGCATGACACAGCATTGACAGTGGCAGGTGAAGTCAACCGCTGCCAACATGGCACGCAATGTCACTCACAGCCCATGCACTGAAGCACTGCATGTAGTCCACCGTGCACAGCAGTTGAGAAGTCATGAGCACTGTGAGAAGAGCTCTTACCTGTCGCATCATTGCGCTGAGCAGCGCCAGCGCAGCCTTGCGCACGGCCATGTGGTTGTGGTACAGCAGCTTCCTGACCGCTGCAACATGCATTTGCAGCACCCCGCCCACCACACTGCTCTCCGCATCCTGGTCGCCGCGCACGCGCTGCGCAACTGTGATGCCAGCGGCAGCCATGCTATCTCTGGCAGCGCCACTCTCCACGCGCTCCTCCTCCGCCACCTGCATGGCATCAAAGTGTACGGCAGGTGGTGGGTTGCTGTAGTTGTGCCAAACCAGTCATGCTGGGCACAGGACAAAGAGGCACGCTGCCTCGCAATCGATGATGCACGCTGCCTCAAATCATGCTGCTGCCAGGTGCAGAGCAAACTTCATGCCACATACTTGTGCACATGGGTGCATCCTGCGGCAGTGTACGTTACTGAGACAGGTTGCATGTTTTTTGCACACATTGGCTAGGCACGTGTCACAAGCCTGCACAAAAGCGCACAGCGATGTTACAAGTACGCACCAGCACGTGCCGCCAGCTGCTGAGTGCTTGCGTAAGCGCTTTGGCATTGTGCCCCTTTGACTGGTCCAGTGCACCTCCAACAAGGCCATGCCGCTGCGCCAGCAGCATCAGGCGCGGGCAGCCCACCAGCAGCGACGCCAGGCCCTGCAGTGCTTGGGTCTGTACCTCTGCCGCTTCGCCAGGTGCTGCATGTATTGGCGCAGGCGCAAGAAACAATCGACAAAAATATCAGCAAGCAGCAGTTGCAGACAAGATGATATGCATTGCATTTCTATGGTGTCATAGCAGCTGGTGCGCCAGGTCGCAAGAAAGCTGCAAGCAAGTTTGCCACAACATCAGTCGACGTGATTAGTGGCAGGTCTGTTGCCCACCTGCATACACAGCATACAACAAATGACAAGTCTGCTTGTCCACATGAACCAGCACAAATGGACGGGGCGCTTTGCGTACCTGACTTGTTGTAAAATGGTGCTGTCCCAGCAGCATATGACCGCAGTATGTTGTAGACGGTTCGCAGGGCACCTTCTTGTGGCAGCTGTGCTGGCACGTCCTCAGGCGCTACTGAGCATCTGCCTGAGGCGTTGGTGGGCATGGGTGCTGAGGTGCCCTGCTCTTCCTGCTGCAGCTCATGGTCCAGGGCTGCGGATGGTGTGAGTGCATAGAACCTGCACACGTGCCCCACAATCACCAGCGCCCGCCGCAGGAACTTGATGTCTGCGTTAGCGGCATTGCCGTGGTACTTGGCTAGGTACTTGTAGCACCTCTCCAGCAGATCCACAATGGGCACAGGGTCGTGTGTCACCTGCGATGCCCAACAAGGCAGCAGGTATCAAGTCTGTTGGTTCAGGCATTCCAGCATGCACGTGTTGGCGCGGCACAACCAGCGCAGCTGCAAACCTTTCTCAACAAGTCCAACCAGGCAAGGCATTTGGTGAAGTTGTGGCAAAGTGAAATGCATTACATTGGTACCTACAACAGGTGCACTGAGTGCGTACACATCGGCACATCCCTTCATTGCGCGCTGCAACTGCAAGAATGCAAAAGTACGTGGGCAACATGCAATCCGCAATTTGCTCACTGTGTACCTGGCAAACCAGGCAGGCGAGGCATTCGATGGAAGACTGCACCACCACCGAGCCGAAACGGTAGGCCAGGTTCTTGAGATCCACCATGACATGCTGCACACTCTCCAAGTCTGGCCTTGGCAGCAGTGGCACCACCTATCAGCGGTGTGAAAGGCAAATGCAAGCACAAACGGGCACGGTGCTGTGATTACAAGCGCGTCGCCAAGTGAACACGTGTATGCCCCAGAACATGGCATGCACAATCTGCACATGCACGTGATGCATGCCGTAAGTCCAACCTGTTTGACAATATCTGTGATGCCCAGGCACAGCTGGCTCTCATCGGCGAACTCAAGGCGGTTTTCGCCTTTGAGGTATGGGTACAGGGTGTCCACACGTGGCACCAGCAGCTGGGGGTTGGCCAGGCAAAACACTTGCAGCAGCGCCACTGTTGCAAGCAGCTGCTGCGCTGTGTTTTGCAGCTTGCACTTGAGTGGAGTGCCCTCGTCGAGCGTCACCAGGAAGTCCATCAGCGCCGCCACAATCTTGTCACACATGCGCATGGCCACCTCCCTGCATGTGGGTCACACAGGCACACGCACAGTCACAACCTGGACATAAATGCTGCATAAATGCTTACAGGCACGTGTGCGTGACGGCAACAATGCTTAGAGCTGGGCTGCACTGGCGTGAAGTACGGATGTGGTGGAGGCCTACTTGCGAACACATGGTGCTCACCACATTGGCGCACATTTACCCCCCATCTGCACAATCCCCCTCGTGTGCATGGGCCGTGGTGCATGGCTCAGGTCCATGGAATTGTAACGACGTTGCATGCAGCAGTTTTGTCTGCACACGCTCTTGCACACCTGCGCCTGAGGTTGTCGGCACGCTTTTTGTCGCCTTCGGCTGGTCCACATATCAGCCCCCTCATGAGCGTCACCAGCCAATCCTGGCTCTTGACCCCTGCCACCACTTCGATCATCTGTAGCGCCCGTGCCTCAATTTGCCGCTGCTGCTCCCCCTGTGACCCACGTGATGACTCCTCAGACGGCTGAGGCTCAGAAAACCACAGCCCCTGAAAAGTGTCCCTGATGCTGTCACGGATGGTGTCATCCTCCTGTGTCATGGTCACACAGCGGCAAAAGTGGGCAGGGTTGCATGTAGCTGCACTGTTGGACAACATCAAAAGAGCTGTTGAAGGGATCCACCTACCCAGCACAGGCATAAATATTTTGGTATGGTGCCCCCAAGTAGTGCTGACGGAGTTGATACTTCTGTAGTACGTTGCCTCACACCTGAGCTGTGCCGCTCCTGCAATGCTGTGAATTCCACCTGGAAGTGGTGATAATCCAGACATGTCACAGTATTTGTCGCCAGCTTCTCCACAATTTTGAATGCTTAGACTGCCGCACACCGTGGCACTGGCTTACTGTGGTGGCCTGCACGGTCAAGCTGTTGCCTAGCTGGCACCTGCCTACCTCTACCTGTGCGATGCCAAGCAAGCATCCATCTGGGTGTGGTGCAACTGCTAGTGGTATTCCAGCATGGTGCCCGCCGTGTGTGCTGCATCACAACAAGCTCACCTTGACTATACTGGACCTTTCCACCAGCGCGCAGCAGATCTCTGAGCGCCGCTGGTGATGCGGGTACGCCACCAGGCAGTCTCGCAGCGTTCGCACCACGCTCTTGCGCACGCTGACACCAACATCCACCAGGCGCTCCATAAGTGGCTGGTGGTATGTCTCCAGCAGGTCTGTGCCAGCGCCGCCCTGCAGCACATACTGGCCCACCAATGTGACAGCCGCCTCGCGTACGCTGATGCTCTCGTCAAGGAAGCGCTCCTCCATGGCGCGCCTGACCACGTCCAGCCCCATCAGAACAGGGTCCGCATGCACCACGCCTGCCAAGCCCTGCATGCCGATGCAGTGCACGCGCAGTTGAATGATTGGTTTGTAAGTGCACCTGCAGAGGTGCTGCTGGCTCCGCCAACGCTGCACGTGCGCGTTTGAGGAAGGAAGCACCAACGCCAGCAGCAAAACACCTGTGCAGCTGCAGTGTTCGCTGGCCATAACGCGCACATCTTCTCACCATGCCTCTAGCATGGTGTGATGTTGTACTGCTCTCTCAGAAAGCACAATCTATGGCCAAGGGCATGCTTGGTACTCAATTGTGGCATGGCACCCACGATGGGCACACTGAGCTATTAGTGGGTGCCACATGCTGGTCCATACCTTGAGCACTTTGGACCGCACGGTGGGTGCATTGGCGCCCAACAGGGCCATGGTGTGCTGCAGCAACACCTGCAATCCCTTGGCACTGCACAGCTCCCGGTGTGCCAGTAGGTGGCGAGCCAGCCGCGCCTGGGGCTCCTCATGCAGCACTGCCTCCGTCCAGCCCAGGCTGCCATTGACAAGCGTGTCCACACGCAGCTCCCACTGCAGCAATGGCATGCGCACATGTGCAAAGGCGCACGTTCAGCATGATACAATGCAACGGCACCCATCTGCATAGTTGTCTTTTGCCGCAAACTAAAACAAAAGCAGGTAGACGCCGGTATTTTCTAAAAAAGAACACACATGATCTCAGAAACATGCGGGGTGCAGCACGTAGCCCATTACAAGTTAAGGGCAGCGCACACACCATGGGAGTACAGCAGGTTGCCATGCAAAGGCAACTCCACATGACAACTCGCACACGAGAAATCGATGTCATAAGACTGGACACGCGCAAGAGCATCGGCAGGCACTGCAAGCAAGCGCAGGTAACGAGTGTACTGCACCAGCACAACAATTCATGCCCACCTGCCGTAGGAAGTGCTCGGCCATGTGTGGGCGCCCTGCCCTGATCTCCTCACCAATCCAGTGCGCAACATGCGCACGCCGCGCCTGCACCACCCAGCTCGTGCTGGCCTTCTTGGAGAGAGCATTGAGCAGTAGCTGCCGCACAGCGTCGTACTGGTTCAATGGGGCAGTCGCTGCAGGGTCTGCCACTTCAGGTGCGTCGGGTGACAGCGCCTCCATGACAGCACGCAGCCGCACTGAACTGCCACCAGGCTGCTCCCGCTGCTGCGCCAGCACCTCCCGCTGCTTCTGGAGCTGGTTGAGAATGATGCAGTCACCACAAAACCACTCGTGCGGCACCTGCAAGGCACAGCCGAGGCAGGTCCACAGTAGAGCACAAACATGTCATACCTGGCACATTTTGTTAGCACAGGCACACCCGCCTGCCCAGGCAACGCCTGTCAAGCCCGCAATCCAGGCAGCACATGTCACACCTGGTCAGGTGTTGCGAAGCCCGAACACGCTGCGTGAAACCAGCGGTGGCAGCGATCACAGTCCAGTGCAGCCGCAGCTTCCTCCTCAGCAGCTTCCTCGTCCAACTCCGCCACCTCGCAGCCACACGCAAAGTAGTGCTGGCCGGGCTTTGGAGCCGGCGCCTGGGACTGTGGCACCTCACATGGCATGCTGATGGGGCTGTCGCGCTCCTCCCGCCTCAGTGTGGCCACCTCTGTTGCCACCTTGGTGAGAATGTCCAGCGCCATGGTGGCTGCGTGCTGTGCCATTGTTGGCAGTTCTGCAATGAGGGCTGCGCACAACGCTTGCAGCAGCAGCTCCGCAGCTGGCCACTCCGGGCATGGCAGCACAGTCAACAGGTCCTCGACCATGTTGGACAGGAGGCGCTTGAACTCATGGCCCTCCTCCTCCTTCTTGGTGCAGCGCGGCAGGAAGCGCGCCGCAAAGAAGCGGCACATGGCAGTTGCGCCCACCAGTCCGCCAGCAGACATGGGTGGTGCCGCTGTGGTGTCGTCACCAACCTGTGCTGGGGGGGCCACCACTAAGCTCTGCATGAGCACCATGACCAGCACCGTGGCCACCTGGATGCGCTTGTCATCGCTGAGCTTGAAGGTGCGTAGCTGGCGCTTGTTGGTGGGCAGTTTGAGCAGAAGGCCGAAGACGTCATCCAGCAGAAGGTTACGATGCGGTTCGTAGCGGAAGAAGATGGCCTGTAGCAAGTTGATGGCAGCCCTCTGCAGGGGCCACAGGTGCGCCTTCAGCAGCGGCACCTCCTCTTGCTGCAGAATGGCAAAGGCGAGAGGCGTAAACTGCAGCACAAATCCATCCTGCAGGTCCACTGCCTCCACCAGTATGGCAAGACACTCCAGCACGTTGCAAACCTGCGGAAGGGTGTTGGCGATCTGAAAAGCACCAAGTGCACAATGCAGGAGCAACATCAGCAAGTATTAACATCAGTGCAGGCGCCATATGATGCACGCTGCACACCATGATGCATTCCAGCACCGCTCCATCGGCACCGCTGCACGCAGAATTCATGGCACAATCACAAGTGCATGTGTAACTTACAGGACGGAGCAGGACCTTGGCAGAGTCTCCCTGGGCCTGCTGTGTGCTGAAGGCCGGTTTGACGTGGTTCTGCAGGTGATGGCTGATGACCTGGGTGCATGCCTCAATGATGTCGTCAGTGACCAGCCGTTTGTCCACGCCTTCGCTGGCCAGCACCATGAGAGCAATATGGCACGCGTCCAGGCCTGCTCCGACTGTCTTGCACACACCGTCTGCCTCGCTGGCATTGACATGGAACAGGTTGGCAGACACCGCCAGCTCCATGTGCTGCTTCAAGACCGCCATGAGACGCACCATGATGCCGACGTCCACCGTTCCCAGCACGCCGTTTTGCCTGAGTGTGGCGGTCTGCATGCATAGCTGCCGGAGGGCGGCAGCAGGCAGGACGCGCGCCGACGCTGTGTCAGTTGCCTCGGCGGGAGCGTCGCTGCCGTCGTACTGGTTGGTCCGCCTGTCGTCGATCATCCGGCTCTCGTGCTCCAACAGCAACTCCTCCACATGCTCCGCATAGGCTTCAACATCACCGCGCACGAGGCACTCCCGGACCTGCTGCAGCTCCAGATCTTCCGAGTCGCCATCCGTGTAGTCCACCCTGTACACGGGGCTCTGTGTGGGGCCCACCACGTGCGCGAACTGCACCTGCCCCTTGAAGATGCCCATGCCATCAAACTCCCTGCTGACGAACCGACCCACCACTCCGTGTGTGTCCTCCACCAGCTCCAGCGGAGCCCCATCGTCCCCCATGCTGTGTGCCTGCTGCTATGGCAGCCCGCTGGCGCGCCGCGACCAGCCAGTCCTCCTACTGCTGTGCAGGTTGCTCGCACTGCCTCGTGTCCTCTGCAGGAGCAGCAACCTCACTACACCTGGTACGCTAACAGCCCGGAGCAAGGCCACAGTCCAAGTGTGAGCTTCAGGCTGCGCCAGGGTGCATGGTGCCCTGCGGCAGCCCCGCTGCGGCAAGACTAATCCGCGCGCCTGTCCACCAAAGTATCCAACGGGTGTTGCGAACGAGCTGTGATCATGTGATGGCTGTGGATTTCAAACCAATTTCCCGCCAAGACTCCTTGCTGAGCAGCTGAGCAGTGAGCACCGCCCGACTCGTCTCAGTCGTCTGGAGCCCACAACAACACACCGTTTCGACACACACCAAGAACGGAGCAGCCGTGGGAGCGGAGGACACTGGCATCATGAGCGGCAGCAATAGCATCCTCGACATCCCCTGCAGTGTGCTGAAGGCAGCAGCAGCAGCGGGGCCGCAAACACCAGCAGCGTTGCGCCAGCTCTTTTGCTCTTCTCGATTTTGGACCACCCGCTACACGCGCGTAAACATGCGGTTTCGCCCCACAGACCAGCTGATCCACAAGGAGATACATGACGTGTTTGAAGAGTTCTCCTTCGTGAGGACTACCTAGAGGTGGGCTTCTGCACCTAACTCATTTATTTCTTGTTGGGCATATTTTTTTTTGCCTGTCACTGTTGTGACCCGCACATGTTGAAGTTCGGCATCCCAAGGTGAAGTTCCCAAGCCATACAACCCGATGGCAACCCGCCGTGACCACCAGCCGCTGCACCACACTGTTCTCCTTCTCACGCACTGGCGAGGTGGTGGTGGTGCTGCTGCTGCTGGTGCTAGTGGCGATGTCGCTGCGTCTGCTGCTGCTTCTGTCCTAGCCATGTGTGGCGATGGTGCCGGTGCTGGTGCTGGTGCTCATCCGAGGCACTCTGTCAGGCCATTGTTTAGAATTGTCGTGCTGCGCAGCCATGCGATTGTAGCCGTGCCAAGGAACGTGCAGCTGCTGCTGGCTGCTGCTTTTCCGTCTGTGCGCTGTGCGTCGCAAGTGCGCGGGCCCAGGGGCCGCTCGTGAGCACCAGCAGCCCCGCCGTCAGCAGGCGCTGGAGCAGCAGGCGCTCCAGCGTCTCTCTTGTGAGGAGGTCCGCGCAACACCACGTGCAGCCTCCGCAGCAGCAGCCCCCCCCCGCACCCATGCAGCACCAGCAGCAGCAGCAGCGCACCCCAGCAGCCGCGGTGTCTGCTCTGGTGCCCATCGACCGCGCCACTGGAGATGCGGTGGCAGAGGCGTGGGCGCTGCGTGTGGGGGCCGCGCCACAGCATGGTGCGGAGGCGGTCACGGCGGAGGCGGTGTGCGCGGGGGAGGCGGTGCGCGAGGCGGGGCTACTGGGCGATCTGGTTGCCACCTTGAGGGTTGTTGCGGGGCGCGTCCACGCCCAGCTGGACGCTACCGCCGCCGCGCACACGCACCTGTGTGCGCTGCGCGCCGCGGCTGCGCGCGCGCAGGAGACGTTTGCGGAAGCGGCGCGGCTGCAGGAGGCCGCGACGGCGGTGGCACAGCACGGCGCACAGGCGGACGCGGCGGAGGCGGAGGCGCAGGCACTTGCATGCTCCTGTGCCGCCGTTGCCGTCGCCTCCGCGCCGTCGCCTCCGCGCAATGGAGGCGACGGCAATGGCGGCACGGGAGCATGCTGCGGCCATGAAAGACTTACACGCGCTGGCCAAGAGCGTTCTGGGAGTGTGATACGGCGGCGGCACGCGGGAGGTCACGCTGCCGCCGCACCTCATCGGCGTGCGCTTTGTGTTGCCACATGAGCCGGCCGCGGAGCACGAGATAAGCTTTTACCTGGATGCGGGTGGTACAGCGCGGGCGCTGCTGGTCAGCGAGCCGCCGGCCACTGCCCCCTGTGGCACCTCCCTGCCGCTGCCGCTGGTGGCTCGCGCGCTCAGCGAGGCGTTCTTCAGCAGGGGGAAGGGGATGCTGTGTGCGCCCAGTGGCGCGGTTGCAGCGCCACTGGGCAAGGTGCGCTTCGCAGAAGACGTGCCGGCAGGGCTGCAGTGCGCGGAGTGGGCGCTGGGGCGCGCGCTGTCTCTGGTGGGCGCTGTGGCGGTGGCGCAGCGCTCTGGGCGCTGTGCGGTGTCCATCGCCATAGATGCCTTTGAGCCGTGGGCAGTGGTCAAGGTGGCACCGTGCGGGGGCGCCACTGGTTCGGCGACGGCTGTGCGGCTGGCGATTTTGCTGCTGCACGCCAGCGCGCACGTGTGTGCGGAGGCAGAGGAGCCCGCTGCCGAGCAGGGCAAGTGGCGCCGCGGTGGCGCGCTGACGCCTGCGCAGGCGGCGCGGGTGCTGGCGCCGCTGTGCTGCGCACCTAGGCTGGTGCCTGGCATTTGGGGCGGTGCTGTGGAGCCAGGAAGGCGCTTGAGCACTTGAGCTGGAGGCAGGACGTCCATAATGGCCACATGGCAGCCGTGCCGTAGTGGCAGCACGTTTCAGCAACCATGCCGCCAGTGGCAGCAGCAGCAGCAGTCCGCTGCACTACTGTTTTTTTTAAGGAGTTAGAGTAGCTGCTGCCGCCGCCGCAGCAGTGTGTGCTCAGCAGCAGCAGCCGCTGCGACAGCACATGCCCAGCAGCATATGTGTTTCAGTGCATGTGCAAAAAGATGGTGTACATATGTTTATGAGAGACCCCCGCAGTGCGCGTGCGCATGCGAATGGCTGCGGCACACCTTGCACGCGCCGCCGTGCATGACGCACTGCATGACATACAGCGCCCTGACATGTACCGCGCTTGTGCACACACATACCGTGCTTGTGCACACACATACCGTGCTTGTGCACACACATACCGCGCTTGTGCACACACATACCGCGCTTGTGCACACACATAGCACGCTTGCGCACACATGCGCCGACACCAATAAAAATGCGGACAGCAACGTCCTGGCATACACGGACATGCACATGCGGTGTGCCCCACCCCAGTGTTGCTTGCGTGCTGCTGCTGGATGCTGTTTCAAATGCTGTCCGGTTCACTACTAGTAGTGCTGCTCAATGACTCCCTTGGTACGTGACAATATCGTACTTCAAGAAGTAAGCACTCTACGAAGTACTTCTGAAGTACAACAATACTCCTTGAAGCACATGTATATATACACTGTACAGGCATGCATGTATACATACACATGTGTGTAACTATATATATCAAATAGTATCACAGCTTACACGTGAGGTACTTCAAAAGTAAAAGTATATCTGTACTTGATGTGTGTGCTATACTACGGGTACAGGCTCCTTTTGTAATACTTCTAGTATATTTCAATTAGAATGATGTACATGTGTAGCACTTCGAAAAACTTCAAGAAGGAAATATACTTCACTAAGTACATGTACATAAATATAATAGATGTGTGTAATAACTAAAAGTGTGTAAATATATACTTCAAGTTTGTATACAGTGTAGCTCTACACATGAGGTATACGAGGCGTGTACCACTACCAGTAGCGTGCAAACTCTGTTGCATCAGCGCTGCGCACACTCGCGCCTGAATGCCTGGGCACGCCAGCGATGGTGGCCTACTACACATATGTGTATCACCTGCACACATACATCCTCCACATATTTTAGGGCCTTTGCGCGCCTTGAGGAGAGTGCACATACTATTAGTTTGCACACCTTGAGAAGTGTAGGTGTAGCCTGTACCCGGTCACTACTGTACTAGCCTACACATGTACGGGTATGTGGTAGATTAGGTGGGATTGTGTTTCGTTTTTTATGGCGAGCCAGGGCATCAAAATGTTGCCCCGACCGATCCGCATCAACGCAACCGACTGGTTAGCGTGGCGGACATGCATGAAGGAAAAGTGGCAATTTTTCAATAGGTGGGGGGTCGCCAGGAAAAAAAGGGCGAAAAATGAGAGAGAAGGGAAGTTTTTTTGCAAAGCAAGTGCTATGGCTGGTGTCAGCAACCGCACACTATAGACTGCGGCATGCCCTCTGCGAGCTGAGGAGGCGCTGCCCACCAAGGTATCCAGCATATTTCATGTAGCAGGGCGGAAATTTTGGGCGAATATTTTTTGAGAAGGGGGTAGAGGGGGAAAACGGAACGGGAAGGGGAAGAAAGGGAAAAGGAAGGATACCAAGGCACAAGCTGGTAGCAGGGGAGAACAGGCTACTTACTGTGTACTACATTGTTTTAAGGCGCCTGGCACCAACAATTCACACACAAATTGTGATCAAATTTCGGGCCAAATTTGTCACCGGGCTTCGTGCCCGTTTCAGTAGCTTGCCAGCATCTCAACAGAAACAATTAAAAAATGTAGGCACGTGAATTGTGTCATGGGCTACCATACCACAGCAGGCGGACCCATTGCACTATAGGCTTTTGGGGCATATAACCGCCACCGGCGCATGCATAATGTGCTCAGCCAAACCCGACAGGCTATGCGCTTGCGCATATTTGAGATTGCGCAAGATGCAAAGAGCGACTTTTCAGCTGAAAATTGTGTATCATGATAATATATGTTAGGACATACTTGTCAGTGATGTTTGTACACATATAAAATCAGCTTGCTGTAAGTGGAGGGCAGGCCACATACCACAGCATGATAATACTACTGCTACTGTAGTGTGTTTTGAGGAAATCATGCAGCTGTTACTGCAGGTGTTACAAGCGCTGGCAAATGGTGTCGGCATATGCACTATGATGCAGCAGCAGTTATCCGGGTACATTTTGGAGGCTGGCAAACACCGGTGGCTGCTATGTAGTGTGTGTACACGCATGCACCCTGTAGCAACCGCTGAGAAGCCCGACACACTGCTGATGTCCTACTACACTTTTCTATGCACTAAAAAATATGTAACCTGCCAAATAGTGAGCCACACTATGTCATGACAAGCAATGGCGGTGCCACGCCGTTGTGTGCATCGCATAGCCTCAGTGGCAACCGACCAACAGGTTGTTGGTCATACGGTTGCAGGCGAACGCGCGACCAGGTAGCACCATTCTCGTCAACCACGGTGGCCGAACACGCCACTCTTGTACAGGGAGCAATGCCTGCTGCCACTCACTTCAGTCCTGCAGCATGGCCTACGTAAGAGGAGCTGGCCGCGGGCAGTCACGTCTGCATTCCTCCAGTTTTAATACAAAGGCAAGCAGCACCCCGCTGGTGTTGCAAGTGAATTATTACAGGATTCACACCACCACACTTACATGCAAATGCACCGTTGGGGTCGCCACGACCGCCAGCGCTTTGTCAAACACTCACATAGTGCGAGCGCCGCCCCTGGCACTCTCTCTTCCTTTTAACAGCTGGTGAGTCATGAACGACACATGTGAAGCGCTGGTTGCAAGCGCAAGCCTTGGTTTGCGGCATGCCCTGGACGACGCAGCTGCCCCCTACGGTGATGGCTATTCAGAAAACTGCTTGCCACGGCAGCACCCTGCTGGCATTCCCATGTGCGCGCGTTGTGTGGTGCGGGGGAGCTGTTTGCGTTGTGCGCAACCGCTCAAATCAAGGCTTACCGTTGCTGATTGGCTGCGCGTGGTTGTTGCCTTTTAAAAATTTGCTGGTGCGTTCATGTATGTATGTAGTCTATGTATGTGTATGCCGATTTTATAATTTTGATTTTTTTCAAAAGGCATGTTTTGGTGGAACGAACTGGAACGGCCGTGATAAGTCACAACTTTGATAACAAGGCTATGAGTGAGCACGAGGCTGACGGCGACAGCGACGGCGAGCTGCCGCCGCTGGCGC
>JAULBY010022397.1:0-18197 GCA_032358315.1 Ophiocytium majus | reverse complement strand
CAGTGTCCTTGAGGGCTAGGGATGATTCAGAGTACAACTACCAACAGGGCTTACTTGTGCGGTGCCACCAAAAGCCAACCGTGCGTGCTGCACATGTGTCATAGTCACACATACATGTAGGTTCGTCGCATGCCGTGCTTACAATGTTGGGGGCCGTATTACACACCTGTGCCCTGCCCACGGCGCAGACCTCCTGGGTGGTGCATATGGACTACCTACCGAACAAGTATATGTACCTAGTGCTGTGATGTATGTAGACATGTAACATTGTGATACGAGTCAATACCACATGATGAACCTGCTTCAGAAGTACAAATGTGCGGTGGTACGCACCTGTGCCCTGCCCACGGCGCAGACCTCCTGGGTACCGCAGTAGTGCACATAGACCATTTACGGAAAATGCATGTACTTCGTACTACTTCTATATATTTCAAGTATTCATGTACTACGTAGTACGTGGACATGCACATGCATCACTATAAGACAACACCACATGATGTGCCTAAAAGTGTAGGCACTATTACGCACCTGTGCCCTGCCCACGGCGCAGACCTCCTGGGTGGTGCAGATAGAACCCACGCCCATACCCACACGCAGCCCGTCCACGCCACTCTTTATTAGGTTGAATGCCTGTGCTCAGCAGAAGGTACCAGCAGCAGCAGTGCTCAGCAGACGATAGCAGTGCTCAGCAGCAGCGGTGCCACACTTTATTAGGTTGAATGCCTGTGCTCAGCACACAGTAGCAGCAGCAGCACACCAGTGCTCAGGAGAGGATAACAGTGCTCAGCAGCAGCAATGCCCACACGCAGCCCATCCACGCCACTCTTTATTAGGTACACCCACGAAAGCTCACAAAATAAATGATCTTTAGAAAGAATCAAAAGGTTGAATGCCTGTGCTCAGCACGCGGTAGCAACAGCAGCACCAGTGCTCAGCAGATAATAGCAGTGCTTTTAGGTTGAATGCCTGTGCTCAGCAGCAGGCAGCAGCAGCAGCACACCAGTGCTCAGCAGATGATAGTAGTGCTCAGCAGTGCGAAGCCGCAGCAGCAGGGCACAGCAGCGGAGCATGCAGCTGCACCATCTCAGCGGCAGTGCTCAGCAACAGCAGTGCTGAGCCGCAGCAGCAGTGCTCAGCAGATGATAGCAGCGCTCAGCAGCAGCCGTGCTCAGCAGCAGCAGTGCTCAGCAGCAGCAGTGCTAAGCCGCAGTAGCAGTGCTCAGCGCCGGGTGGACTGCTCAGCGGCAGCAATGCTCAGCAGCAGCAGTGCTTAGCAGCAGCAGTGCGCAGCAGCCACAGCGCCCAAGCAGCAGCAGCAGCAGCAGCCCTCAGCAGCAGCAGTGCTCACTAAGCGCAGCAGCAGTGCTCAGCACCAGCAGGAGTGCTCAGCGGCAGCAATGCTCAGCAGCAGCAGGAGTGCTGCGCGGAGTAATGCTGAGCTCAAATCACCCGTCTGCCACCACGAGATGGCACGGCGCCATGGATGGATGTAGTAGAGGCCAGAGCGGCCGGCAGGCCACAGCTCCACCTGCTAGCGCAGGCCGTCAGCCAGTGGTATGGTAAGTTGATCTATTTGCTCTTGTGGCCGAGCAAGGCCCCAGGTCGTGCAAGCCAGCAGGTCATGCGGAATATGCCCGGGCCCGTACAGACGTATGGCAGTACTCACTGGTTCGGCAGCAGCACAGCGCAATGCAACGCTGTGCAGCGCTGCGTACGTAGGGGTCGTAACAAGTGCAAGTTCACGTGATGTTGCGAAGTGCACATGTTGCCGCACGTGGTTGGTTGAACTTCAAGTACAAGTTGAAGTGTGGCACACCTGTCTGGCGGTGACAACGTTTCCGCCGACGACGTCAATGTGCGGGTACTTGCTCTTGATGTGTCGGATCATTTCGTGCTGGTACATGGAGTCGCCCTGCGCACGCGCACGTGGCAGCCATACAAACAATACATATACAGTGTACACATAAGTACAGAAGCAGCCACATCTACATATTGTAGGATTATGATGTAGCAAGGCCGTTCGTGACATCACACCAGCGGTCGCCATTGCTGTGTGCGCACCTGAGACAGCAGTCAGTAGGTGGTAGTTATTGTTGCTGTTGGTGGCGTTGTTCAACTGTACACCAAGTGTACCAAGGTTCAGTGCTCCTCGCGATCGAACATCCTCACGTATAAGACTCTCTGTCGACGGCAATGACAACAACTTTGGGGAAGGCGTTTCTGGGGGTAGAAGTACGCTATACTTGAGTATTTGGTGCAGTACTTCAGAAGCACAATGTACTTCCGAAGTATAGAATGTGTGATACTTCGAAGTACGCCATGGTCCTTCACTAACAATGACACGTGGTACCGGCCACGACAAAGCTCAGCGCACGCACCAGGCAACATGCACACGCTACTCGACGACACACGCAGAACGGTCGTGATTGCTGGTCACTTTGCGGCACGCCCACCTAGGAGCAGGTAAAGTAACGACGGTGCGTGTGCGTATACAGTGACAGCATCAGCTGCAACTGTCACGAGATACGCACCTGAGAGGAGTCAACGACGATGATATCCAAGCCCGCGGCGGCCGGTGTATGTGCCGCATAAAACACATCAAAATACATGAAAACACATTTGTGTACCTGATGTGTATGCTGTATCAACAAGTGTTACCCCCAAAAAAATTCACGCTGTGACCCCTCGCTCACAATGACAGAATGATAGCCGGCCCCATCACCGCTGGGCACGCGCACCTGTGAGGAGTCAATGACAATGATATCCACGCCCGCGGCGGCCCGCGCATAAGCCGTAAACATAAATACTTCTGAGGTACATGTACATACATGCGGGAGTACATGAAAACATAAAGAGTACGCTGAAGTACTGTGCAGTGCACTCGCGATTCAGTTCGCTTTGGTTTAGTGCGGTATGCTGTCTAGTGCGGGGTCCACAGACCTGTCACAGACCACATGATTCTGTATACACCAACACACAATGGCCTGTTTGATTTAGTGCGGGTCTTGCTTTAGTGCGGGGTGCTAGGGGGGCGACACTACCCCGCACTAAATCGCGAGTGCACTGTACCTCAAAGTGTACTTCAGAAGTACTTCGAAGTTTACTTTAGTATGTACTTCAAGTAAATGTGTAGACTATGCCTTATTCGTAGGGTTGCCGGAATCGTAATTTCGGGACATTACGGCCAACGGTAATCCCATCATACCCGCTGCAGCTGCCTACAGCAGCCTACGATGCCTTTACTTTTGTGATGGCCCGACTTGGCTGGGCACAAAACATTATGGAAGATGTTGCAAGTATCATAAGGTTCTGGCGAAATTACGCTACGAATTACGGAGTAATTTTGAGAATAATTACGATTCCGGCAACCCTACTTATTCGTGTACCTTATAGCGTACTTTGAAGTGTGTGCCATACAACAAAAATTCTGTACGCGCTGTGACCCATCACCAAATGATGACAGGACAATAGCCGGCCAAGTTACGGCCGGGCGCGCACACCTGAGAGGAGTCAATGACAATGACAATGAGATCCACGCCCGCGGCCGCCAGTGTATGTGCCGTATAAACACAATTGAATATTAAAAAACACATCCGCACACGTAATGTGGATGCGGTGTTCATATGCGTAAGCCGAAAAACTCACATGCTGTGACCCCTCGCTAGCATGCACATGCTACTTGAAGTGTGTGCACCCACAACAACAGCAACAGCTGGTGATGTCACAACCTACGCACCTGTGAGGAGTCAATGACGATGATGCACGCCCGCGGCCGCCAGTGTATGTGCCGTATAAATACACGTGCGAATGCGCCTACATTATGGCTTCCACAAGCTCATGTGTTGTGCCATGACACAGAAGCCAGTACAGCTTTTCACAATTAAACTTAAAAAAAGCACGTTTGCATACATGATGTGTGTGCTGTATCAATATGCGTTACCCGACAAGTTTTACACGCTGTGACCCCTCGCTAACAATGACAGGATGATAGCTGGCCACATTACGGCTGGGCGCGCGCACCTGAGAGGAGTCAATGACAATGATATCCACGCCCGCGGCCGCCAGCGCGTCCAGTCGAACCTTGTCGTCGGGGCGCGTGCCAATGGCGGCGCCGCACACGAGCTGCTTGTTGGCGTCCTATACTCCCATGAGCAGGGGACAGCGCAGAGAGCACTGCCAGTTTAGAGGGTCAGCGCCGGGGGGGGGGGCATGCGCGATAAGTGTGTAGTGATGGGTCACGGCGTATAACGTATTTTATACGTTATACAAGATACGGCGTATTTATACGCCCAAAAACGCGATATACGGCGTATTTGCCGTATAATGTATGCGTCATACGGCGTATTTACATACGTTATACGGCGCATAATGCGAAAATCATATGCTGTGACCCATCATTAAAAGTGTGACAGCGCAAAACACTCTTTCGATGAAGGCGTACTTGCAGAGCAACGCTACATCTGGCATGCTGGCGGGTCAGGCTTACCTGCTAGCAGGCTATCTCGCTCTCGTTTGCGCAGAGTTGTGGGTTCGTGTATACTTGAAGTATATGAAGACTCGTCTAGGAGCGATAAACTCTAGTTCTCCTCGCCGGTAGGCGCCGTCACCCTGGGGTGCAGTACATGTACATACCGGGCATCTGCCACATGTGGCGTCATGTACGCTGGCATGCATGGCTCTTGCACGCCCGTGAGTGCAAATGAATAGAATGACGAGTATGTTAGCGTTGTTATTGCAGACAGTACACCGCACAAGCTCGCCTTTGTGGCGAGGGGGAGTCCCTGTTTTTCAGCAGGTCTGTCCTGGATACGAGCGCCACCAGCCCCCCGTACTCGGTCGCCGACGGCAGCTTGCTGTCCTATTATCATCATACACGTGATATGAATATATACCGGTATATACTTCTAGAAGTACGCATGCACTTTATATACGTGCGAATATATATATATATCATCGTTGCTACTGCACACACCACACAAACTCACCTTGGTGGCGAGCAGGAAGTCCCTGTTTTCCAGCAGGTCCGTCCTAGAAATGAGGGCCACCAGTTCCCCCTTCACATTCACCACTGGAAGCTTGCAACAGTAACATTATCATACATGCAATTTATTACTATTATTGCTCTTGCAAGCACCACACGAACTCACCTTGGTGGCGAGCGGGAAGTCCCTGTTTTTCAGCAGGTCCGTCCTGGAAATGAGCGCCACAAGCTCCCCCTTCTCGTTCACCACGGGCAGCTTGCCCTTCTTGGACTGCTTGAGAATGTCGTTCGCCTCGCTCAGCGACACGGGCTCCTTGGCGGTGATGAGCTGCAAGAAGAATTGTGCGGATTGGTGAGGCGGTTACAGAACACTCTTTTCACAATGTCAGTTTTTTTCTTTTTTCAACAGAGATGTCATTCGCCTCGTCCAGCGACACGGGCTCCTTGACGGTGATGAGCTGCAAGAGAACAATTGTGCGGAAACAAATTGGTGAGGCACTTACATAACCGTTTTTGTGGAGACACAAACATATGGGGGAGTACCCGCAGGGATGGTCCCCACCATTTGTGCTCTTGACATGGCATCTGTTGAGGGTATAACATATATAAAACATGTATATATAACATATATGTATAACACAAACACACTTTAAGTATAACATATGCGTGTATATATAATGCTATGCTAAGTATCGCATGCCACACAAAGAGCACCTGGGGCTGAATAACATACTTCAGAAGTTGCTGCTCAGTGTCTGTGGCGGCTCCCTGAGTGGGGGACGCCTGCCACCACGCCGCCCAACAGCTGTCACCCAAAATACGAAGCGTGCACGAATGTGTTGTTCATGCTTGACCCATGTGTAGTGATGGGTCACAGCTGACATGTACAACGTATTTTATACTTCTAGTCTAGTACGTTACAAAAAATATGGCGGATTTCTACGCCCAAATCGCATACGGCATATTGGGCGTATAAAATTTACTACTATAAATGCATTAGTTTAATGCGCTATACGCGGTGTGCACATACATTATACGGCGTACAATGCAGATTTCGTTTGCTGTGACCTGACGCTACTCATGTCTCTGCTCAAGCCGAGTGCTCTCGCACGTTTGTGGCGTCATGAGCTGTGACACTTGCATGTTGACGTCCGCCACAACATCCAGGTTGCACAGACATGATGTTCATGGTCGATGTTCATGCTCATGCTCAAATTCACGAGCTCACCCAAATTTGTGATCATGATTTGTGACAGCTTCTTACATGTGTTGATGTTCGTCAAGAAGTCCAGGTCATGCGAACATGGATGTTCATGGTTGATGTTCATGCTCATGCTCAAATTCACGCGCTCACCCAAACCTGTGATCATGACCGGCGACAGCTTCACATGTGTTGATGTTCGTCAAAAAGTGCAGGTCACGCGAACATGGATGTTCATGCTTGATGTTCATGTTCATGCTCAGTTCACGCCCCACCTTTGTGGTCATGATCTGCGACAGTTTCATATTGATGTCGGTCACAAAGTCCAGGTCACATAAACATAGTTCTTCAAGCAGAAAATTCTTGTTTGTGCTCAATTTGATTTTAATTAATTAATATCTGATGTCACACGTGCTCACCTTTGTGGTCATGATCTGCGACAGTTTCATGTTGATGTCGGTGACAAAGTCCAGGTCGCGCCCCGCCACAATCCCCAGCAGCTGCCCGCCCATCTTGCCGTCCCGTGTGATGGGTATGCCGCTGTAGCCGTGCTGCGCCTTGATAGCCTGTGATGAAGGCACGCCACGTGAAGTATTAGTTATGTATATATATGTATATATGCAAATATTGCTGAAGTACCACAAAAGTATTTTGCGTATGTAAACATCAGGTGCTTGCGACCAGCCGCCACGTGATGGGTGTGCCACTGTAACCGTGCTGCATCTTGATAGCCTGCTATGAAAGCACGCCAAGAAATATAAGTTGGACATTCCCAACGACACCAAATTATACTTCAAAGTATTCGTTACTTAAAAGTATACAGTTGTAAGTACCGCAGTACCAGAGCACACAGTAGCTTTCTACCTGTAGCGGTGCGAACATACTTCAAAGTATTAGTTATACATCTCTAAGCACACCAATATACTTCAGAACTACATTAGTTATGCAGTTCCAAGTACCACGGTACCACAGCATACAGTAGGTTTCTACCTGTGCAAGCGTTAATTTGTGCTACATTTTTTGTACAGCAGGTGTGGCAATTAATCGCGCTTGATGGGTACAAGCGGTATGCCGCTGTAGCCGCGCTGCGCCTTGATAGCCTGCAATGAAGGCACGATGAATAAATCAAATGTTTGTGCAATATATAAATAGTGTTGACGTACCACACGAGTATTTTGCATATGTACACATCGGGTGCTGCGACCAGCCCCCGCGTGATGGGTGTACCGCTATAGCGGTGTTTTGCCTTGACAGCCTGAGGCCCGCCGAAACGAACAAGTCGTGTGCACACCTTGATACTTACAGCTTCTGCAAATTCTTTGGAATATGTTGAAAGCTTGAAGTTTGTGAAAGAAACCAAAAAGGTGACTGAGCCCAGGTACTCCCGTGGCTGGGGCAGAAAGCCAGGCCGAAGCCTGTGTGGTGATCTATGTGTCTGCATCTACTTCAAGTACATACTGAAGCCTGCACTTCCGAAGTGCATACTTCGGAAGGATGTACTTGAAGTAGATCTTACCCAGATGTCGAGGCCAAGCTCCTGCTTGAGGGTCGCCAGCTTGAGCATGATGTCCGGCCCCGCCGCGAAGCCGCCATACGAGTAGTGGCCCTGCAACAGGAACGGTGCACACAGTTGAAGTTGAAGCCATGCAAGAAGTTGAAGTTGATGTGAGAGCGTCTGGCCCACCCAGTTAGCCGCCGTATGAGTGGAGGCGATGCAGCGAGAACGGTGCACACAGTTGAAGTTTCAACCCATGCAAGAAGTTGAAGTTGATGTGCAAGCATGCCCGCCCTGTGCATATACTTTCACATGCATGAATGTACCTGGTGCGTCTCACGAGCAGCGCATACCGCTAGTGGTATGTGCATGTACTACGTAGTACTTTCAGAGGTATGTAATACTACAGCAGTAGGTGATCGTGAACAGCTTCATGTGCGCACCTGTTGTCTCTGACTTCGTGACGGTGTTGTCAAACTGCAGTGCTACCGCTAAACATAAGCACTGTTCCATACACCTACATGAAGTTAAAGTATTTTCAGCAGTGAATATTCACATGTGTATACAAGCAAGGAAACACTGTTTCATGTGAGCACCTGGTCTCCGACACCCGCCACAGCTCTGGGCGAAGTTGGTGGATGACGTCATTATTAAGCAATTATACTGGCAGTAAACACTCAAAAGTACGTTCGAAGTATATGGTTCGGAGACATGAACTCATGTGTGCACCCGGTCTCCGATGCTCGTGATGCGTCGACAGCGTCGTCGGACTGCTGTCTGAGGTTTATAAAATATAACTTAGTACCTAATAATATGGCAATAATAGTTCAAAGTATACACTGTACCGTAATAACAGGATAAATGTGATGGACTGCTACCAGCAGTCATCTGTGGGCATGTGCCATCACCAACCGTGGGCGTGCTGGCATGCATGGCATGGGCTCTTGCACGCCCACAAGTGCAAATAAATAAACCTAGAATAAAGAAGGCATGCCATTACTATTGAACTGTGATGTTACTGACAGTAACACTCAGGAGTATGTTCCAGAACTACTTATAGTAAACACTTCAAATGTATACATTTAGAAGGCCTGAAGTCATGTGCGCACCTGGTCTCCGACGCTCGTGACAGCGTCGGGCTGCTTGTGGAGGTCCTGGATAAACTCGATGACGCTGCTGAGCATATCATTTTAATCGAACCATACAATGGTTCAAAAGGAAACACTCAAAAGTACTTCTCTGCATTAGGGAACATGACATCATGTGCGCACCTGGTCACCGACGCTCGTGACAGCATTGTCGGACTGCGCGTTCAGGTCCTGGATAAACTTGATGAAGCTGCTGATGTTGCTCTGCTCGGGGTTGCAGAAGCCAGTCACACAGTACTGTAGGGGGGGGGGGGGCGGGGGACAGCGAATGAATTTCATGAATTCACATCCGCACGGGGAGCATGTATGAATATCATCAATCCACATCTTCACATGCTCAAATTCAATGCAAGGAAGCCGGTCACACAGTGCTGTCTATGGTTGGGGGGGGGGGGGGGCGGCGGACAGCGCATGATTTTCATGAATTCACATCCGCACACAGGGTGTGTGAATGTCATGAATTCATCTCTACTCTGCAAAACCTATGCAAGGAAGGTGATCACACAGTACTGTGTATGGTTGGGGGGCGGGGGACAAGCGCATGAATGTCATGAATTCACATCCGCGCATGTATGCGCAAGATTCAGGCAAGGAAGCCTGTCACACAGTAAGAACTGTGTGAGTGTGTGCACATACATGTGTGTGGGGAAACAAAGAAGCATATGTTCATGAATTCACATCTGCACATATGTGCAAGGTTCATTGAGCAAGCCGGTCATACAGTTCACTGTACTGTGAGGGGAGGGGGGGAGCAGTGCTCAGCAGGTGCCAGCGGCCACAGCATTCACGAAATTCATGTATTCACATGTACACTGCACCAGATTCAGGCCGCAAGCCCACAAGTTTGGGCTTGCGGCAGTCGGTCGCGTAGCACTGCGGGGGCGTGGATTCATGAATTCACATTCACAGGCACACCAAAGTTGGAGTTCTCCATCAAAGCTGATGCGTGGGGTAGCAGACCCCTTTTCTCAAAGTGGCGCATGTCCAGCTGGCCAGCACCAACCTCGTATTTAATGGCGGCCGTGTGCTTTGTACACATGAGTTCACAGATTTGCATGTGCGCATTCATGCATGTGCTCGGGTGGATCCTCGCCTCGTTGATGGCCATCTTGTGCTTGGGCGCAAGCTTGAGGGCATACTTCAAGCAGTATATGTATATATATGTACTTCCATGCATGAATTCATGCATGTTCACAGGTGAATTCATCCATGCTTACCTCGTTGATGGCCATCTTGTGCTTGGGAGCGAGCTTGCGTCCCATCTTAAAGGCCCACGCGTGCACAGACACGCCCACCTTCTCCGGGAAAATGTCATCGGGGCACGCCGGAGCGTAGTCGCAGATGCAGGGGCCTGCCACGGGGGACAACACAATACAAAAGGATTATTATTAGTGACGGGTCAGGACGCATAATTTTTTCATTATACGCCGTATAACGCGTGTGAATACGCCGTATACGGTATGCAGATGAATATATTTGTACGGCAAATACGCCGTACATCGCATTTTGGGTGGAGAAATACGCCTTTTTTTGTTAAAATACGCTATACGCCGTGACCCATCACTAATTATTACAGTGCTTCTGAAGTATAAGCACATCATGTACTGAGGTATGTGGGATGAAAATTTTTATTGTATACGCCATTGGAGCTCGAGGGCAGTCACAGATGCAGCGGCCTGCCGCAGAGGAAAACTTTTTACACTCAGTATCACTACTTGAAGTATAGGAATAGTGCGTGTGATGTTACAATGGGAATAAATGCAGCGGCCTGCCACGGGGAATGGCTTCAGACATGTGCCAAAAAAAAAAGTCGTATGTGCACAAAGTGTGTGAATGGTACCATTTTTTGCAAGGGGTTGTTCCATGTGCTCACTGACTGTTGCCGCAGGGCAGCGCGACGGGCCACAGGCGCGGGTTCACCATCCCATTCAGGGGCTCAATGTAACAATGTTATGTTGTACCACTACAGTATACTTTGAAAGTTTACTCTAGTATCCACAGTGTATCATATTTGTTTTGGGTTACTTCATGTGCTCACTCACCCTTGCCGTCGCAGGGCAGCGCCACGGGCGCAAGTTGACCACTTCATGCAGGGGCTCGATGTAACAATGGTATTTGTACTACAGTATGCTTTGAAAGTTCACTCTACTATCCACATCTAGGAGCGATAAACTCTAGGTCTCCTCACCGGTAGGGGCCGTCACCCTGGGCAGACCCGTGCAAAGGGGTGAACAAAGCAAAGATGGCGCCTAATAAGAAGCAGCAAATCATATATATTTTTTGTTACTTCATGTGTTCACTCACCCTTGCCGTCGCAGGGCAGCGCCACGGGCACAAGTTTAACCACCTCATTCAGGGTTTCGATGTAACCATGTTATTGTGTAGTACAATACGAAGTACTTTGAAAGTTTACGCTACCATCCACAGTATGTTATATATACTTTTGTGTTACTTCATGTGGTCACTCACCCTTGCCGTCGCAGGGCAGCGCCACGGGCCACAGGCGCGAGTTGACCATCTCGTTCAGGGGCTCAATGTCCGTGACTCGCTCGCCGTAGCTCTGCATCCACATCGTCATGCGCTCGTACAGCAGCTGTAAAGAGCAAATTTGAAGTTGACGTAAGTGAAAGTTGACGTGAGGTGAAGTTGAAGGTGGTACTGAGGTGAAGTTGAAGTTGGTACTTAGTTAGGTTGAAGTTTTTCAGTAAGTTGGCTCGATGTCCGTGACTCTTTCGCCGTATTCCTTCATCCACATCGTCATGCGCTTGTACAGCAGCTGCGCAGAGTCGAAGTTGAAGCAAATGTGAAGTTGAAGTGAGTTGACGCCAAAGTAAGATCCACATAAAAACCATTACCTGGTGCTGTTAGCAGTACTCCAACACTTTCCTACTACAGTAGTAGTAGTATGTTTCTTCAAGTCCATCGGTAGCTTTTTCTCTCACCTGCTGCAGACTGCCGAATCTACTTCATAAGAAGTACATTCTTGGGCGCACCCATTCACAGCCAGGGGGGGGAAGGAACAAACCACTCTTGAACTACCATAGCCTGATACGCAAGTAGCGTTATTTAAGTGCACTTGTGGGCATGCAAAGGCCCAAGCCACGCATGCACAGCACGCTGGTACATGCCCGGCATACACACTTGAAGTAAAGCCATAAGTTGAAGTAGCAACTTGAAGTTGAAGTGAAGTAGAATAAAGTATTTGCACTTGTGGGCGTGCAGACGCTCCTCAAGCCAGCGTGCACGACGCGCTGGCGCATGCCCGGCATACACAAAAAGTAAGGCCACAAGTTGAAGTAGCAACTTGAAGTAGCAATTTGAAGTAGATTTATGTATTTGCACTTGTGGGGCGTGCAAGAGCCCATGTCACGCATGCCAGCGCGCCCGTGGCGATGGCACATGCCCGGCATACACACAAACTCACATGTTCGAACTACAAAGCGACAAGGGCTGCTAGCGGGCGGGCCTGAGCCGCCGGCAGACTCCTACTGGTAGTACACTACGAAGTACTTCTACAAGTATAAACAGCTACTACAGTAGTACGTATAGTGCTTTTCATGTGTGCCTGGCTCTATATGTGGACTCGCAAGCCTGTACAGGCAAGTCAAGATCAGCAACTGCCGCCTGAGCCGCCGGCAGGCTAGGGTTCCAACTGCTAGGTTGTACTACCACACAGCACAGTACATGCATCATGTTTCAAGTACTAGTAGTACTTTTTAAGCCTTTTCTGTCACCTGCTGCACACTGCCGGCCTTTCCAACACTTGGGCGCATCCATCCGCAGCCAGGGGCTGCTGAAGCACATGAAAACTATCACCCGCTACTGCCAATAGCACCATGTACACGATTATATATACAGTACACTACCACTACAGTAGGTACTACGTACTTCAGAAGTACTTCCAGTATGCTCCGAAGTATGTACCGGTACCAGGTACTTGGTATAATGTAGGACATGTTCTAGCTTCTTCCGTTCACCTGCTGCACGCTGCCGGCCTTTCCATCCTTGGGCGCATCCATCCACAGCCAGGGGTTGCTGAAGCTGTCGCTCAGCTCCCCTTGGACAGTGTGCCCCCGGGTTGGCAGGCCCAGCGTGTCACAGTAGTCAACCACCTGGTGGCACAGAAAGGTAGAATAACAGTTATAATTAGACCATGTCAATGGCGGTGTTGCTGGCCACCGGGTCGGCAGGCCCAGTGTGTCACAGTAGTCTACCACCTGGTGGCATAGAGAGGCAATTCAATAGTAATAATTAGACCACATGGTTCGCAGTCAATGGCGGTATTTCTTGCCCGCAGGTGCGCAGGCTCAGCTTGTCGCAGTAGTTCACCGCCTGGTGGCGCAGAAAGGTAGGTCAACAGTAATAATTAGACCACAAGAGGTAGATCAACAGTAATACTACTAGTAGTAAGGCCGCATGGTTTGCAGTCAATGGCGGCATTGCTGGCAGGCGCAGC
The DNA here is from genome assembly GCA_032358315.1 of Ophiocytium majus. Taxonomy (NCBI): domain Eukaryota; class Xanthophyceae; order Mischococcales; family Ophiocytiaceae; genus Ophiocytium; species Ophiocytium majus. Next base: position 4,916 of record JAULBY010022397.1, on the reverse strand, counting down.
TTGTTTCCTACACCACCTGGTGGCACAGAGAGGTAGAGCAACGGTAATAATCAGACCACATGGTTTGCAGTCAATGGTGGTGTTGCTGGCCTGCGGGTGCGCAGCCTCAGCTTGTTGCGGTAGTTCACCACGTGGCGGCGCAGAAAGGTAGATCAACAGTAATAAATAGACAACATGGTTTGCAGTCAATGGCAGTATTGCTGGCCTGTGCGAGGGGAGGCTCTCCAGCGACAGCATGTAATTCATCAGTTCACGTGTACACTCTACCAAATTCAGCTGGTGGGCAGCCTGTGCGCGCCTCACATTGAACGGAAAGAATGCGTTCCCTCCTGCTACTGTTCGATATTCATGAATTCACGTGTACACTGTATCAAATTTCAGCTGCTGAGCAGCCTGTGCGCGCCTCACATTGCGCGAGAAGGGCGTCTCCGCCTGTTGTTACTGTTCGAGATTCACAAATTCATGTGAATTCATGTGTACACCTGTGCGCGGCTCACATTGAACGGGAACGGCGTCCCCGCCTGCTGGTACTGGTCCCAGGCCGTGACCATCTCGTACTCGTCCGCGCAGTAATTGAAGTTCTTCTGAAAGAAGGTCCTGATTAGTTGAAGTTGTAGTTGTAGTTGAAGTTGCCAGCAGCAGCAGCAGCAGCAGACAGGCGCAGCGCCACCAGCGGCGGTGGCAGCAGCAGCAGCAGCAGCGGGGGCAGCGGTGGTGGCAGTGGGGGTGGCGGTGACAGCGGCGGTGGTGGCGGCGGCGGCAGCAGCGGTAGCAGCAGCAGCAGCGGGGGGCAGCGGCAGCAACGGCAGTGGTTGCCGCGGCGGCGGCAGTGGTGGAAGCAGCGGCGGCGGCGGCGGCGGCAGGGAGCGGCAGTAGTTGCAGATGAGGTGACACTAGTGGCAGCTGGGAAGTGGCAGGTGCCGCTTCCCCAGAGCGGCTGCCTACCTACCGCCACTTGTGTGCAACAGAATGTGCACACATGCAAGCTATTCAAACCGACGTGCCTGTACTGGACGCCACTGCCATCCACGCGGTCAATCATTGCCACTTGTGCCACCTACTTCTCCTGAAGTAGTAGTACAGCAGTAGTGCCACTATCACATACTACGTAGTACTTCCAAGCGCTTCAAAAGTGCCACTCGCTTCGGAAGTAATACATGTGCGCACGTGAACGCTAGTCAGACCGCTTGCCTGCACTGGAGACCGGTGCCAACCTCGGGGTCAATCACAGCCACCTGTGTCACATAGTAGTATATTATAGTAGAAAAATAGTGGTAGTACTGCTGTCACATACCTCAAAGTACCACGTTGGTACCACAGTACCACTTCCAAATAGCATGTACACGTATGAAAGCTATTCAGTCCGCTTGACTGTACTGGAGGCCGTTGCCATCCTCGCGGTCAATCACAGCCCCTTGTGCCACATAATAGTGGCAGCAGTGGTACCACTTTTTCACTACTGCGAGTACTTCCGAAGTACCACATATTACAGTAGCAACATGAAGTACTTCAAAGTAGTATGTACGGACATAGCAGCTATTTAATGACTTGCCTGTACATGACGCCGTTGCCGTCCACGGGGTCAATCGAAGGGCCAAAGTATGGAAGTGTAACAATATACTTGAAGTACTTCAAGTATGTAGTAGTGGCACTGCTACTTTGCTACTGTGTGCGCGCACATGCACTCTTTTCAATCCGCTTGCCTGTACTGGAGGCCATCGCTATCCTTGGGGCCAACCACCGTCGCTTGGGTCACATACTCTGAAGTATCGTAGTACGTAACACACTTTAGAAGTAGTAACAGCACCACTATTTCATACCACATACTTCGAAGTAGTATGTACACACATGAAAGTCATTCAGTCCGCTTGCCTGTACTTGACGCCGTTGCCGTCCACGGGGTCAATCGACGCCCCGGGGTTGATGGCAGACCCAAAGGGGAAGCCGTGCTGCACCTGCGTGACCGCCACAGGCTCTGCCGCGCCGCCGCCTTGCCCTATCAGAGACCACAAAACATTTATATATTTATGTATGTAGTGATGGGTCAGAACGTATGATTTTTGCACTATACGCCGTATAACGAATGCGAATACGCCGCCGTTCAACGTAGGCAGATGAACGTATTCATACGGCAAATGCGCCGTATATCGCATTTTTGGGCGTAGAAATACGCCGTATTTGGTACTGTATCACTATGATATACCGACGGTACGTTATGCGCCGTGACCTGTCACTACATATAAACGATCAGAAAGGGAGATGAGCCGTACGGCTGAGCAGTCTTTGCGAGCTTGTCAGTGACAAGTGTTTTTGACCACCAAACCGTATTAACATGCAGAAGCAGGGAATCGTGTGGCTCACCAATCACGAGGGTCATCATATCGCGTCTGCGGTACTTTTCGGTGACAAACGTTATTGACCACCAAATGATAGTGAAACGCAGAAGGGAAGTCATGTGGATCACCAATCACGAGGGTGACATTGCGTCTGTAGTGCTTGTCAGTGACAAACGTCATTGACCACCAAATGATATTGAAATGCATACATAGTAGAAGTACTACGAGTAGTATATATGTAAGGGAAGTCATGTGGCTCACTAGAAGTATACATGCATAAGTAAGGGAAGTCATGTGGCTCACCAATCACGAGGGTGACGTCGCGCTTGCGGTACTTGTCAGTGACAGACGCCATTACTACTTCAGTGTATGATAGTGAAACGCAGAAAGGAAGTCATGTGGCTCACCAATCACGAGGGTGACGTCGCGCTTGCGGTACTTGTCGATGAGGACGTCGCTCGTGATGCGGAAGTCCTCAACAGAGGAGCGCTGCGCCGACAGGGTGTCAATGCACACCTGCGAGCCATGTGCCGCACAGACGCCATTTCACGGCTCATGTCAGCGGAATGCCAGTGCAATGTGTATGCCGCGAGTGATGAGGAAGTCCTTTGGGCAGGAGAGGTGCTTTAAAGGTTGTCAATGCACACCTGCGCGCCACATGCCGCACGGACACGCACACTGCAGGCATGCCACGGCAAATGTAATCGGCACGCCAGTGCAATGTATCCCCCCCCCCCGAATGTGGAAGCCCTTAGGGCAGGAGAGGTGCACCGACAGGTCGTCAATGCACACGCGCACCGCACCACATGATGTATTGCGTATGCTGTGCACACACGCAGCCATGCCGGCATGTCGCGACCAGCCCTGTCTCTGCAGACTGATATACAGACTGATATACAGACTTTGAACACGTTTTGCTGCTGTTTGCACCCTGCCCCCTGTCGGTGGCACCGCCAGCCACGCCCAATTACGCTCTTGTCTGTACGGTCTACCAGTGAAATAAACCTAACATATTGCTAAGCCCAGATACTACCGTGGCCGGGGCAAATTGCCAAGCCGAAGCCTGTGGCGGTGATTTGTCCACCTGGTGAAAAGCACCAGACAGCCCCCGCACCTACACGCGCCCGTCAGTGCCCTTGAGGGCTACGGATGATTCGGAGTACTAGTACAACATTGTGTATATATATGGATGATGCAGAGAAGAGTGACCAATAACTGCTGTAGTACTTCTAGTAATAGTTCGCACCGGTACGTTTGTCGTCGGTACCAGCGCACAGCACCGTCCCTTTGTTGTTGGGCTGACACACAAACTTCAACTATAACTTCAACAAAAACCTCTGGACTGATTTACCAACTTCAACTTGACCTCCAACTTCAACAAAAATTTCTGGACTGATATATGTACAAAACTTTTACGGCAACAAATGGAGCACGTCTTGCTGGGTGTGAAGGGTGACCCATGTCCGTCCATCACTAACTTCAACTTCAACAGTGGTCGGCAGCCACTCATCGTGTAAGTGCGAGACGTGCACAGTGGGCAGCCCCGCGGCCTGCTCCAGCATGGCCGTGAGAAAAATGCCCTGAGACACGTGCACGGTGATCAGGCCTGCCGCCTGCTGCGGCGTAGCCGTGAAAGCCCCGAACATGACGTCCCAAGGCCCGCCGTCGCCGTGAGCAGGTTGCCGCCGCACAACTTCAACTACAACTTCTACATACTTTACTGAGGAGCCACAGCGGCTCACCGTCTCGCCAGGCGTGAAGTGCGACACGTGCACAGTGATGAGGCCTGCTGCCTGCTCCGGCGTAGCTGTGAAAGCCCCCGACATTACGTTCCACGCCCCCGCCGTCGCCGTGAGCAGGTTGCCGCCGCCGAGCTCGCCCATGACCTCACTGTCCCAACCTCACAAACTTCAACTTCAACTACAACTTCAGCAGGCAGCGTCAGCCACTCACCGTCTCGCCGGGTGTGAAGTGCGAAACGTGCACAGTGATGAGCCCCCCGGCCTGTTCCGGCGTAGCCGTGAAAGCCCCTGACATGACGTTCCACGCGCCCGCCGTGGCTGTGAGCAGGTTGCCGCCGCACAATTTCAACTTCAACTTCTACATACTGTGATGAGCAGCGGCTCACCGTCTCGCCGGGCGTGAAGTGCGAAACGTGCACCGTGATCAGTCCCACGGCCTGCTCCGGCGTAGCCGTGAACGCCCCAGACATGACCCCCCACAAACTTCAACTCCCAACTTCAACAGCGGGCGGCAGCTGCAACCGCAGCCAAACTCACCGTCTCGCCGGGCGTGAAGTGCGAGACATGCACAGTGATGCGGCCCGCGGCCTGCTCCGGCGTGGCCGTGAAAGCCCCCGACATGATGTTCCACGCGCCCGCCGTCGCCGTCAGCAGGTTGCCGCCGCCGAGCTCGCCCATGACCTCGTTGTCCGAAAACACCTTCACAAACGGGCACTGCGTGTTGTCCAGCGCGGCGCCGCACACAGAGCCCTCCGGCAGGTACACCCACGCGCTAACAGTGTAGGGGACCTTGGCCTCCACGCCAACGATGGTGGCGACGAGGGCTGGGGGGAGGGGG
>JAULBY010022386.1:0-18198 GCA_032358315.1 Ophiocytium majus | reverse complement strand
CCTGCCAAAGGCTGCAAGGCAGCACAGGAGGTGTAGTGCTGTGCCTGCACCTGACCGATACCATGTCTGATACTGTTTGGTGAAAATGCAGCCACTCTCTCTCTCTCTCTCTTCTGTTGCAAACCTGCCAGCACCTGCTGCCCCCCCTGCGGTATGTCAGCAATGCCAAGTGCGCCTGTTGGCGCTGTGTGCTTGCTGCGTCCACTTGAGCACTGGCAGTCGCGTGTTTTGCCAGCCAAACCCACCATGCATCCAAGCGCATTGCCATGTGTGACTCTGCCACGCCTGCTGTCCACTTGCTGGTGCTGCAGTGGCTGTACCTGAACGCCGAGGCCTTCATGTACCTGTCCAGCAGCAAGGGACTCGCCAAGGCGGCCCTTCAGGGTGATGCCGGCACCTTCAAGGTGGGCACCTTCCGTTTTTTGTAGTCCGTGCCCGCTACAGCCATGCTGACTGTACACAAATACTTCCATGGTGTCATAAATATTGTCGTAACAAGGCATTTGGGATGGTCTATGTACGCGGTCCACAACCAGGTACAACCTTCTTTCCAAATGCAGTGGTGGTGGCTGCACCTGTCGGTCTGACTAGGTCAGTACCCATGAGCTTTTGCGGCTGTGTGTTGAGCAGGAGCATACTCCACATATACCGCCCACCTCGCACCTCCGGCAGCTGACTCACTCTCTGTGCCCTTTTCTACTGCTGCTGCCGCTCCTGCTGCTGCCGCCTCCTGCCGCTGGCACCCTGCTGCTCATTGACACGTGCCACCCCGGCCCCAGAAAAATGTCAAGGCCCTGATTGACAACTGCAGCTCCTTCGGCGACGGCACCGGCTACACCATGATGGGCGGCTTCTACCTGAATGCTCCATGGCCTGTGGGCGACGTGGGGCAGGCGCGCAAGCTCTTTGAGGTGAGGGATTGGTGGTTTCGTTGAATGGGAATGAGCCCTGGGCAGCGCGTGCAGTGGTAGGTGTGATTTGACATGCGCAGCGCCAGGCATTTGTGAATGTTAATGCACTCTGTGTGTGTGGGTGGGTGTTCCTCCCTGCTGTGGTGGCGATTATACCACTCAGCTGCACGCATCCTGTGCTATCAGTACTGTGAGTGGGAGTACCAGCACATTACATGAAGACATGGTACTTTTTGATGTGTGTACTTCGAGAACCGCATCATATAGTACGGTAGTACACAAGTGTACTTGAGAACTACGTACGCAACTGTATTGCAGGCTTTGGCCTGACATGCCCGAGCCTCGGCAGTATCTGCGCTTCGCAACCTTCCACATTCCTTCACATCGTACCGCAACTCCAGCAGGGCCCACTGACACGCAACACTCCTGCCACTTCCTCACTTCCGCAGGCAGCCGTGGTGGCCTTCCCCAACTGCCGCCGCAACCACTACTTCATGGGCGTCGAGGCCCTTCGCTCCGGGCGCTACGAGGATGCCCAGGAGGCCTTCACCCGCGCCATCGCCGCCGACGTCACCACCGTGGAGCAGGAAGATGTGGCCGCCTTCCTGCTGCAGCAGGCGCGCATCGGGCTGCAGATGACGCGCGCTTAGTTGTGCTGAGCACGCGTGGCGGCTGCCGCTGCTGCTGCTGAGCAGCGGCATCTGCTAGCTGCTGGGCAGTTGCTGCCTCTGCTGAGCAGGCTGTAGCTGCGCATAGGCGTCTGCGCATGGCACGTGGCTACTGTAGCTGCTGAGCAAGCGGGATGCCGCTGCAGCTGCGGCTTGTGCACAGCAGAAAGAGCTGCTCAGCAGCACCTCGAAACCTGTATTTGAGCAGGAAGGGGCAGCATTGCAGCGGTTTGTGTGCCCGGGGCTTTTTGCTGAGCAAATGGGAAATGGGATGGCTGCGCTGCTCAGCAGGTGACCGGCGCCAGCCAAGCAACAGTGCTCAAGTGCGGTAACAACTGTACATGGGAACAACACAGAGCGTGCTAGTATGTGGTAGAAGCAGGTGCGACAGCACGGGGCGGGAGGCGGCACGTACACCATCCTTTTTGCCGATACATTTTGTTTTTTTAACGTTCTTCTAGCATTGATCATGTACAGTAGGAACGGGCTGTGTGGCTGCTCAGCAAGGGCTGCAGCACATGCACATGGCGGTGTCATGTACCCTGAGGGTGAGTTGCGCTTAGGCGCGGTGCACACTCATGGCTCACCCTTTTTTTCACAAATTCCAATGGTTAAACAACTGCTGCCCATCTGCAGTGGCTGAACTACTGTCGTACTTTGTACATGTGCACACTTTGTGACAACAGGCAGCCCAAGCAAACACAGACTGGCACAACTTGGCGGGCATGATTGACTGTCCCTGTCGCGCCTGTGCATGGTTCAACAGCTATGTCAGCGTTTGTGTATTGGCTGCCTGTTATCCTGGCAACACGGCACAAGCTGCACCAGCACTATGGTATGCAGCTTCAGGTGCTGGCCTGCACGTGAGCGCGCCTTTGCCGCGTCTCGGTGCATCACCCCGCCATTGCGGCGGCACATGAAACAGCATACAGACACTGCCCGCACTTGATTTGTGACAGCAACACAGCCACAGCGCGGCAACAGCGCATCGGCACCTGCAGCCCCGTTTTCACTCGCAGGCGCGCCACCAAACCGGCACACGCACATGGCAGAATGGCAGGTGGAAGGCAAAACGTCGTGCAGACGCCTGGACGTTGGTGTGCATGCATGCGCGGGTTGTCCCCCCGCGACAGCTGAAGCGCAGGCATAAGCAGCAGCGCACCGCCAGCAGCCGCCGCTGGGCACACAGCTGCAGCGGCGCCCTACTGCAGTGGGGACAGGCGGTACCGGCACCAGAAACCAGCAGCAATACACTGTCCATCCATGGGAGAGTGATTAAAGGCATGAGGGTGTGGGCACCCAGGATAACCATTACCGCAATGTCTTCTGTACAGGTAGCCGCTGCCGTGGTGTGGCGGACTGGGCGTCACTGGCGTGTGCGGCGCACACACAGTGACCAGTCCTGCTGTGCTGAGCACACCAGGGTTTGCCGCCGCCCAGCACTCGCAGCTGCTGAGCAGTAAACGCAGCTTGAAGAATCGATTTCTAAGGTACCTGCTCAGAGATGTCACTGCGCTGCTCAGGCCGTAGAAGCGTGCTGGCACCAAACGGCCCTACACACCTGTGGCGGCGGGTGAGTTATGGCGCCCGTGCAAGGGCTTCCAGTGCCTTAGCGCTGCACTCACTAAGGCGCAGCAGGTGCGCGCCAGGCACAAGTGGAACTGGCAACGGCATTTCCACAGCACATAGACTGGGACAGCGGGCACTACAGCAGGGGCCCAGCAGTGCTCTGGTGCTCAGCAATTACTGGAACACCAGCAGTACCCTGCTCAGCGCATGCACTGCGCAGTGCTCAGCAGCAACCAAGGCACACCACCGCTCAGCAGCACCGGGTCCGGTTTCACGAGTGCTCAGCAGCAGCAGGACCAGCACCACTGCTCACCAGCAGCACCACTGCTCAGCAGCAGCAGCGCCCCTAGTCCTCATCCTCATCGTCCCACTGTAAGTCGGTAGACACCGCCGCAGCGGACATGCCCGCGCCGACTGCCGCCGCACCAGCCCCTTCGCTGCCACTCCCCTCGCCACCCCCGCCACCACTGGAGCTCCCCTCCTCCCCCTCCTCATCTTCTGCCTCCTCCCCTGCCGCATCGCCATCATCCTCCTCGGCCTCTTCTCCTGCCGCATCGCCGCTGCCGCTGCCGCCATCGTCACTTTCGCCCCCTGATTCGCCGCTTTCGGCCGCCGCGGCGCCGCACTCCTCATCATCCGAATCTTCTTCTTGAAGTTCGTCGGCGGAGAGTCCAGGTTTGGCGGCGGCGGCACCAGCAGCGGCATCGGTGCCTGGCAGGGATTTCCCCAGCTTGGAGGGGGTGGGCTCGTCCTCCTGGATCAGCTGCAAGGGTCGAAAAAAGTAGGTAGTGAATGGAGCAGCAGGGGCTTAGTAATCTTATGATGGTGCAGGTGTGGGCATGCAAGGACACAGGTCACAGAAGCCAGCATGGAGCAAGGGCTACTTGCGGCCCCGCTTAGACACAGTCACAGCTTTGCACAGAGGACAAAAACTCCCCATATGTACCTACTTCAACATGCATACTTCAACTTATGGCATTGCTGCTGCGCCCCCATTGCCATCGGGCCCGATGATGATGCGCTGGCATTTCGGCGCGAGCACAACAAACAGCAGGAAAACCACATGGACCTACTTCCTACTTATTTAACTGAAGTAGTTCGACATGTACTGTAGGTCAACTTGTCCCACTGCTGTTGCGCCCCCACCTTGCCATCGGGCCCGATGATGATGCGCTGGTTGGGCGCGCGTGCTGCGGCAGAGGGTGTTTCCCCGGGTGCTAGCGGCGGTGGCACAAAGTAGGGGATCTTGCCTCGCTGCCAGTCGTTGACCAGGTTGACGGCTGCGCAGTTGAGGTCTGGTTCGCCGCCTGGCAGCAGGCGCCCAGAGCGCCTGATGGCAATGAAGAAAAGAGAATGAATTGATATGGGTTGGTTTAGAACAGGGGGAGGTGGTGTAAAGAACACTGCAGGTGTGGCCTGTTTCGCAGCCACTGCCCGAGTGTCACATACTGATTATTTAGAAACACATTGAGGCATGGCTCGCTTGGCAACAGCTGCCCAGAATAGGTGACAGCACCAAGCAGAGTGAATGAAAGTGCGTGGGACGTTGCAAGTTGTTATGGGTTGTGATAAAACACATGCTGTGCGCTGCAGGGCAGCCTTGCCACTGCCATTACTCCAAAAGCGCTAACGCTGGTAGGTACTCCAGAAGTACTACTCCTGGTAGATAACAGGCACAGTGCTGACAGCCCAACTCTGCAAGAGCCGCCAGACCCCCCCCTCTGAAACGAGCTGCAAGATCCTAAACAACAGTCGTGTCGTGTCACCTTGCAATGAGGCCCAGGAAGTCCTCAGCGTTTTCCCAGTCACTGATGCCGTACAGCCTCTTGAGGTGCTCAGACTTGGCGCGTGCCAGGATGGGTGCAGCAAAGTCCGTGGGGTCTGGCAGCTTTTCGGCGCGGACAGCTCCCTGCAAAGACACGCCAGGAAATTTCCAGGTAAGGGGGCACAAAGAGGAAGAGGTGAGCAAAAGATCAAGGGCTACAGCGCAATGATCATGTTAGGCAGTTTTGAAGTTTAAATGCGCGTGCGAAGATGGCGAGCGGGTGGCATCAGCTGCGGCAATGCGTGGGGCATCAACATGGCAGCAACTGGTAAAATTGAGCATACATTATCAGTATGATCATCATCAAGATCGCGGTGCAGACCACTGGCTAATTCAAACAGTTGAAGTAGATGAACTTCAAGCACTTGAAGTAGCTCACCTTGAGCACAATCTCAGTCTCGTCGTCGCCAGTGTCGTAGACCACGCCCGGGCAGTCAATCACAAAAATACGCTTCATCAGGGCAATGTACTGCCACACCTTGGTCTCCCCTGGGATGGGCGCCACCTTGCACACCTGTTACCAAAGTCAACCAAGGCAGAGACAGAGGTGCGAACAAGGTGTGTTAGTAGGGGCCCATGCTGACAGTGGTAACACACGATGAGGCAGAGCAAGTGTTGCCGCCTTCAGTGGCTTTGCTGGACATGATAGCAATTGGGTGGTTGCGCAAGGGTCGTGGGTGGCGTGCAGTGCCCACAGAACACGTAATTTTTTTAAGTTTGAAGTAACTTGGATGTAATACAATAATTACTACAGCTACATGCTCCACAGCATGCACATAGTGGCATAGGGGCACGCCATTCTTTTGTGCAGCAGGAGAATCATGCAACATGGGGGGGGGGGTGGTTTTTTACAAAACGTGTGCAAACCTGTTGTATGGCTTTCACGTGCGTGTACCTTCTTGGTCTTGATGGTGTTGATGAGTGAGGACTTGCCCACGTTGGGGTACCCCACAATGCCCACGCTGATCTGCTTCTTGTCCGAGTGCAGCTTGGAGAACTGTGCACAGCGCAATGCACGGCAACATTATGTGCAACAGGTTCAGGCATGTTGGCAGGCGGCACAGCGGCATGAGCAGTCTTTGCTCTTCATGTCACCCATTGGCGAAGTGGGCATGACACCCAAAGCGGCAACTACTGTGCACAACAGGTACCATAGAGTACAGGCAACAAGTGCCGTGCCCTCAAATAATGCCTGTCAGGCAGGGGCTGGTCAACACCGGTTACAGTGCAGCGCCGCAGGTGCCTGGCAGCTACAGAACTTGCAGAGCGGTTACGCCAGCGCACGGCAGTTTCAAGGCAGTTTCATGCTACCTGGCTACCTGGTGCAGCAGGTTAGAGTGCCCTCGCACTTACAGAACACTTGTAGAAGAATTGTGCCAGCGCATGGCAGTTTCATGACAATTTCAGGTTACCTGGCGCAGCAGGTTGATGAGCGCACCCTTGCCAAACGAGTTTGTGATGGATGCGTGGAACGCCAGTGTGGGGGTCTTCTGACCCAGTATGCGCACCCACTTCTTGGTCACCCAGGTAGGCACCAAGTCCACCTGCGTAACAACAATAAGCATAAAAACAAGTGCTTTCATATTTATGACCGGGATTCAACACCGTGCGTGCCCCAAAGCAAGAATGTCAACCGCAAGCAGGAGCTGCAGAGGCAGTGGACGTGGACAACGGCAGCTGCGCACAGACGCACCAGCAGTGCTCAGCAGCACCAGCAGCAGTCAGCAGCATCAGCAGCAGTGCTAAGCAGCAGCACCAGCAGTGCTCAAGCAGCACCAGCAGCAGTTCTGAGCAGCACCAGCGGCAGTGCTCAGCACCACCACCGGCGGTGCTCAGCAGCACCAGCGGCAGTGCTCAGCAGCACCAGCGGCAGTGCTCAGCAGCACCAGCAGCAGTGCTCAACAGCATCAGCAGCAGTGCTCAGCAGCGGCGGCAGCAGTGCTCAGCGGCACCAGCGGCAGTGCTGAGCAGATGTGGCAGTAGTGCTCAGCAGCAACATGGCACCACTGCTCGGCGTACCTTGTTGATGACAAACACCAGGTGCTTGTGTGGCGCATTTTTCGCCAGGTGGCGCTCCAGGTGCTCACAGCGCGTTCCAGGAACGTTCCTGGCATCCAGGACCTGTGCAGCAGCAGCGGCAGCGGCAGCAGCCCAACGTCAGCACCAGCAGCAGCGCCAGCAGCACTTGTGTCCCCCCGCAGCTGCCATGAACCGCCGCCACAAACTGCAACTTGAGTACTGCACCTGCACCGGCGCAGTTGGGGCACCACCACAGTCTGGCTGCGCACACGTAGCACACACACAACTGCATGGCCTCACCCTTGTGTTAAGTACCAGTTCAATGCATGTGGAGGTGCTGGTGCATATGCGGGCGGAACTGCACAGCCGGCGAACCGCACTGGCGGGTGGATGCCGGCGCATTAGCAGCGGTAGGAGCAGCAGCAGTAGCAGCACCGCCTGGCAGCGCTGGTCAGCAGCACTGCCCAAGCTAGGTGGTACTGTTGCACCTGAGGGTGGGGCCTTGCAGGGAACAGTGCGTTCACATGATGGCACTATGTGTCGTGTGCACCAGCCAAGTGGACTGCATCTATGGCACAATCATGTACTACAGTAGTATCATTTGGCATATTGAAACAGGAGCCATGTGCTAACCTGTATGACCACGTCAGAGCAGTCCAGCACCTTGTAGAGCTCCCCCCAGATGCGGCGGCTCTGTCCCTTCTCAAAGAGACAGTCTCGCTTCTCCACACGGAAGTCACACTCAGTCTGCAGCAGTCACAACAGTTCAAAACCGCAGCTCACAATTCAGCCCACAAAAGAGCGTGCTTCAGCACGTGCAAGTCACACTCAGTGTGCAATTGACATCAGAACAGTTTGCGACACCCTTCGGCAGCGCACAGGTCAGCACACAGAGCAGCCTGGTTGTCCGGATGGAAGTCCCAGGAAATATGTTGCGCACAACGGTTCACAGCAAATGTACACCAGTTCACAATCCACTTTACAAACCAGACCTCCACATGAAATAAATATGGGATTGACTTTGCACCTGACAACAACTTAACAACAGTGGTCAGGGCATGGTTGAGCATGCAGAGCACACCAACCAGGCTGCCCCATGCACGTTGTGTATTACACATGCAACACTTTCCACTACACATAATACTTCTGAAGTACAAACTGTATGCAAGTAATCGTGTGGCATGCATCTATGTCAGACAGAGTTTTGCGAGACACATCATGGTGTTCCAGAGTCATAAGTGGTAAACATGAGCTACTGGCAAGCTTGATGTGGTAGTTGAAGTTGGTAGTTGAGGTAGCACGCACCTCCACATTGGTGTCCTTCTCCCCCTCTCCATACTGCTCCTGCTTCTGTGACGCGCGCGCCAGAAGCGACTCCATGTCTCCAGCCTCCAGCTTGGGCCGCTTGCGCCGCCGCTGCAAAACACAGTTATGGAACAGTGACAAAAAAAGTTGCGCATGTGCAGAGTAAGGGCACCGCCTGTGTATGCCGTGTGGACCTGTAACGCCCGTCTGTGGGGGGATGTGGTGCACCATGCTACACCAGAGCATGTGTGCACGTTGGCATGCATGGCACTGCTGGTGAGCGCTGGAGCTGTTGCCACTGCTGCAGGGCACAAACGCTGTTGCTGCTGAGCACTGGTGCTGCTGCCGCTGCTGCTGAGCAATGGTTCTACTGCCCCTGTCGTTGGGCACTCGCGCTGCCGCTGAGTACTGCTGTTGCCACCACCGCTGCTGCTGCTGCAGCTGAGCATTGTGCCGCTACCTGCTGCTGTCCAGGTTGGACACGGCTGTCTTTTGTTGCACGCATGGCGCTGTTCTCAGTCAGTGCCCTGTCGCCAATGCCCGTGTGACATAGCACGGCTCATAAACCAGTAACCTCTGTCACGTGCTGACCTCTAAGGCGCTGGCGCTTCCCACTTAGCATGTGTCAAGGGGAATGTGGCACAACCCAGGCTGCTAGTATAAAAACATATGAATTGTTGGGAGTTTGCAGGAAAGGGCCAACCTGCAACATAGCAGCTTACATGTACTGTACTACAAAGTACATTTAACATGGCCTATGTGTGTGGATAAAGTGTATCGCACGCATGCCATACATGTACACCTCATTATACGTTTATATCATTACTGCACACACACCTTGCTGCTGAGCACGTCCTCGTATGACTCCGTCTCCAGCAGGTTAGCCGCGCGCACCTGTGACACAGCATCATTTTCACCAGACCCCATGAGTTCAACTTCAACTTGGAATCATGCAGTGCCATGCACACACACACCATGACACAGTGGGAAAAGGCACTGAAGACCAGCACCTGCGACAGCGTTAACCAGTTCAAAGTCGAAGTTGAACTTGAAGTTTGCACACATGAAGCGAAGTGCTCAGCGCTTTGGCGCCCGCCGTGTGAGACAGCCACTGCCGCCCGCTGCTGCCGGTGGCACTGATAGCAGCAGCACTTGCATGATCATCTCAACGTTCGTACACCCAGCCACAGATACATGAGGGCATGTGCGTGTGAGTTATACTGCAGAACCTGTGGAGAAAGGATCGGCTCTGCAGCGTGCGTGATAGGTTGGCACACAAAGGGCACCGCAGTGGCATGAAGTTCAGCTGTAGTCTTCAAGTGTTATCCGCCCCACCTGCATGGGGACACTCAGCCACCCGCGCCTGGTCAACCTTGTCTCTGATATTAATGGAGTAGTTCATTTGCGCACACCACCACCCCTATCATTGGGTTAATGTACATTTCAAACAACCTAGCACGCTCCTGCAGCAGACTCCTGGACAGCTTCTTGCGGCGCACAGCACAATCCTACTAAACACTTAACTTAAACGACAAACATCAAGTACTTTAGCGGGCTCCTGCAGGCTCAGTGAACTTCAATTAAAAAGTACAAGTACCTTAGTGGGCCCCTGCAGCAGGCATTGAACTTCCACTACTACTGGAGCACAAAGTATCAGTGCCTTAGCAAACTCCTGCAGGTTCACTCAACTTCAACTACTTCTTGAAGTACAAAGTTCAAGTACCTTAGCGGGCTCCTGCAGCAGGCTCATGGGCAGCTTCTTTCGGCGCAGCACAACGCTGAAGGGGTCCGCCGCGCGCTGCGTCATTTCCTCGCGAAACTTGTCCAGCTCGCCTGCAAGCACACACACACAGCAGGCACGGTCACACCATTGTATACCCTATACCCATACCACCAGACCTTAATAACTACCTGGTACTACAGTAGTAGTCTACAGTGTTAGCAGTGCGTGCGCACTTAAAGTGACTGGTATGATGCGAAACTTGTCCAGCTCCCCTGCAGGCATGCACACCCCCCATACATAGCACCTATGTGACACATCACCGCATGGGCTTTGGCCTGGCATTCTGCCACCCAGCCACGGCAGTATTGGCTTAGCAAATCATTTCGGTTTCTGTCGCATGGTCACACCATTTTACTTCAACTATACCCGTACACCAAACCTTGACAACTGCAGTGGTAGCAGCGTGTGCACACTTCACAAAGTGACTTGTATGACACATCTGCAACACTTACTTCAGCTTGCACACACACATGCACGCCGGCCAGGTGGAGGTGTGCATGCGTGTGACTTGGGCAGTCCCTGTGCCCTAGCAAAGGGACGGAGAGTCTATACTCTCAGCTCATTTCTAGAAGAGCGTTTCGCAGTATCCCATCACCACTTTGACAAAGCATGCGGACAGAGATGAACACAGTAATCAAGGCCAAAAGCACCATACAGTTGCAATCAGCTGGTGTGGGCAAAAAGCATTGCTGCAACATGTACAATTGTGTGCATGTATTTTCGCGGAGTATTACAGCTCAAAAACATTTCCAAGTATGCGTAAAATAAATGTATCCGAACTCTCTCTCTCTCCTTGTGTTTTGTTTCAAATACTTCAACAACTACATGCAGGTGTGTGAACCTGTGTAAACCATGTGCAAATACTAGTCGAAGTACTACAAGAAATATGCAGGTGTGACATGACATGTCTGTACACAATACTTGCAATTTTTCAGCAGGATAAGCCCTGCGAAGGTGCACCAGCTGCTAGTACCTGAAGGTATGCTCGTTGTACAGCTTTATGGCTGACGAAAAATTAAGTCCACAGATTCACGGGCTTCACAGAGCACACAATGCGTGCGTGGAAAACCACTGTCTAAACCTTATATCGAGGGATCCGCCTAAAACACAGTACCATATGCAAGCGCTCATCGCCTATCCGTTCAATAATGTGACAACCCAGCTACGACAAGACACAACACGTTGATACAGAGCTATGTACACTGTCCTTCCAAAAGTAGTTTGCCTAGTTCTCAAATATACTTTCGTTCCACTGACACGAAACATTTGAACTGATGACAAAAGCAACACACACAAATATGCTCATTACACACTATTTCCAAGAGCGCACATGTGTCCAAACCGCCTGCAGTCCCACACAACACCTTCATATATCCATGAAAGTAATGAACACTGCACTACAGTATGATGAGCTCGTGAAGTAAATACCAGTCCAAACCGAATACAGCGTTGTTCCACCAGCGCGTTCAGTGCCTACAAAGTGTTTGGGGTACTCCAAAACATGTCACACGGGCGCAGTAAATAGTCACCCTGCCCTATAGCCCGCCAGTATTCCAAAGAAAACGCCGACGCGGTGAAAAGTGCGAAAACAAGTACGCTTCCACAATATTCATATGCCTCTAATGGATACCAAGACCACCAGAGCATACCACATCGAGTAACTATTACTCACCCTGTCCAATAACACGTGTGTTCCCAAACCACCTGCGGTCCGGCGCAACGCGTCCAGTGGCTGCTGTGATTGGCGCATCTCCCACCCGGTCATTCATCATAAAGGTCCCGCCAATAACCTGCGTATACGTGGATCAATACATGAAATGCAATACCATTAGCTGGATCGATATAGTGCTAATGATGTGCAAGAGGGTGGAAATTTAACAACTGGCGCTGCTCACAGGCGGGAGGGTCACAGACTATGGAAGGGCGGAAATTCCATAAAATGCAAGCTACTCAAAGATTAAACTACTTAGTATGCCTTATCAGTAGTAATACAGTCAGAAACATCCGTAGGCCTCACAGACGCACGTAGTCGGTGCAAGTGTATGGCGGGGTTACCGGGGTTTGACAGGTGAATGATTTACCTCAAAAAGGGAATTTAGCCTGGCTTGTTGCCCCAGCCACCGCAGCCTCAGCTGGGCTTAGCACACTTGTAGTTTTTTTTTCAAAATCAGTGCTGCCGGCTTTTGTGTGTATGCATACACACGCTTACAAGCGCTGGCAGGGCGCAGGCAAACAGCAGTCATGCGAGGCAGGTAGCCGGGGGCCCACACCAGACCACAAGCAAAACAAAGATTGAGCATTGTGCACAAGACACGGCCTGGCACCACAGCCAGGCATTGCCACGCACTCGCCAGCAAAGAGATACCTCATGCAACGATGACCTGACTGCAACCTCCGATGATGCATGGCCAGAAATTCAGCAGTGGTGAGACCGCACAACACAAAATTGAGCTGCTGTGCTCCACGCTTCAAAGTGGGATGGCGATTGGTACACAGCACAAAACTGGTGGCCTGCAATAACAGGGGCAGCCGCATTCACAGGTCCGGCGCTCGGCATGCGCTAGGTAAGACAGCTCTAGCAGCTGTTGAAGCTCCTCATCTTACTCCTGCTGCCGCTGCTACGCATTTGCTGCTGCGCGACAAGGGCACAACCTGTGCGCTATGCCTGCTGCACTGCTTCTGAACCTCGCAAGATGGTCACCAAGCACACCAGCAGAGACGGCAACGCACGCGGAAACAACCCGCTCACCTGCCCCTCCTTGTTCCTGATGGGCTTTCCCCCCTTGTACATGTTGAGCCTCTTGATAGTCGCCTTGTCTCTCAGATTGCCACCCCGCTGCCGCACGCCCTCCGTTCCTCGCATGGGGTTGCTGCTGGCGCCGCTTTTGGTCCTCATGTTGAAGGCCTTCTTCTTGGCGCCGGTGGTCGTCTTGGCGGGACCCATGGTTGGCTGCCTCGCCACAGGCACAAGGTCTGAACACGCCTGCTGCTGCTGCTGCTCCTGTGCGCCTCGCTGCTGTCTGTGCCCGCCACCTGTGCTGTGCCACACCTCTGCAGCATGCTCAGGCGACCACTCACCAAAAATGGGGGGGGTCTAACGATGGTGCTCAGCAGACTCTCACACACGTGTGTGATGTTCAACGCCGTCAACACAGGCCTCACATGTCTCACATTGCACTGCGTGCACACGGTGGTACCATGCTGTGCGCTGCGGCGGTGACTGCGCGCGTGTGTAGTACCGACCGACCAGGGCGCGCACTGTACAGTCTGCTGGCTGGCTTGGCTGGCTTACCAATCACCCACATTTTCAGGGCCCCCGCCGCCGTTTTTTTCTGCAGCCTGACCAGAAGACAACGTCTGGGCAGGGTCTGGTGGCACGGCGGTGCGGCGTGCGGCACTGGCAGCAGTTCTTCGCCCGTGGCCAACTTTTGCGCACGCTTGGCAAGGTATCGTCTACAAGTTCACACTACGTAGTCATGGCCTCCCCCGAGCCGGAACCTGCCAGGCCAACTCAAGCTGACACCAGTGACAAACACCAGGCCCCCGCACCGCTGTCAAGCACCTGCGACGTTGACCTGCGGCTGGGCAGCCACAGAGTCCTAATCAAAGAGGTGAGTGCTGCAACAGCACACGTGCAACGGTGCGCAAGCGTGGTCTCCCGGATACCAGTCTCGGTGGCGCTGCTACCCCCCTCTAGGTAGGAAGTTGGACGTTTGGCCGGGTTGGTCAGGGTGTGTTTGCTCTGCCCACAGAGCACGCGGCCGGCAGGAGAGTTCAGGAGGGCTTTCCGTGCGGGTGCTGCTCGCTGCGGGTGCCGGCGTCCTGCCGTTCTCGCTGGGTGCCTCAGCCGCAAAAGCGCACTTCTGACCAGGTTTGTCCCTGGGGGTCTTCGAAGTACCACACTGGGGGAGACCTATGAAATAGTTCGGTTCTGGTCCACGACCGAACGGGTTACGGGTCTGATGCTGACCAAACCATTAGTGTAGAAAATGGCGACCCAGCCTGCTGACCGGCGGCCATCCAAACCAACGGAGGCCGCCTGCCTGTCAGCACCGCTGCAGAGCAATCGCCGTGTGCCGTAGCAGGCATATATACAGCGATGATACAGTGCATCTGAAGCCCGACAGGCCTGCCGGCTGGTCTGTCAGGCCCCCCAACTTGGAGTTAAACTTGCAGTTACATGTCAATGTACACACATGGTTTGCGGGCATGGTTTGGTTTGCTTCGATCGAGCGAACGGATTCCTACTCAGCCTTGGATCAGAAGAGAAGGAATTGGTAGGTCTCCTGTGGGTAAGGTTGTTTTGTTAACGTTCCAGTTCAGGGCTCAGAATACTCTTTTGTGCACAGTGAAGGGTTTTGGGGAAGGTGGCACAGCTTTTGTCAAGTCAGCCTCACCAGCCAGCGCAAGCTTGTGCACAGACGCAGGCGGTACCCACAGCTGCTACGTACCGGCGATGCGCGAGCTTGTGCCCACTGGGTGCCCTGCTTTTGCTGGGAAGCTGCTGCTGCTGCAATGGCGTCGGTGAAAACACTATCCTAGTATTATTAGGAGTATACAAAACCGCCAAACCGGCTTCACCTCAGTTGTCAGTATGGTGACATTTCTTGCCAAGTGGCTCACGCCGTCCGCAGAGCTGTGGCTGATAAGTGTGCAGTCTGTGCGGCGCCGCGTGAGCAATAGGTACAGTGTACAGCGGTAGCAGCAGCAGCCGATGAAGCAGCAATGGTGTCATCTGTCACACCTAGCTTGCGCCGTCTGATACCTGATGTACAGCCTCTGCGGTGCTACATCATCTTACCTTGGCGACTTACTTGTTGCTGTGGCCGTTCTTGCAGTGTTTTGAAACCCTGCCCAGCCTGCAGCTGTGAATCTACCCGTTGCTCTTAGCGTGCTGGCGTGCTAACCCCATCGTGCACCTGTGCTGCGCACCTGTTATGTTGTGATTTGTGCAGCGCCACTGCTGGGATGCGCGCTTTGCGCTTGCTGTCATTCGCGCCATCAACTGCTGCCACACGGGTGTGAAACGCCTGCGGGCACGCCTGGGTGAAAGGGCCATGCTGGCAGTGCACTGGTTGCTGTGGTGCTGCACATTTGCGATCCTGGTGTGGGTTGCAGTGGACGACGTCGCCATGCAGCAGTACCGAAATACGGCGTCACAGGTTCCGATACTTTTGTCCAGCACGGGGTCGATCTCAGGCTGGGGAAACTACCAAGTCGTCGTATGCTGAGAAAACCCTGTTGGGTACTGGCTTGTGGCAGGCGCCGTTGCCATGGCCCTATTACCGGTGGCAGCATGCGCACTTCCAGTTTGTCGGAGCTTCGTGCGCAGAGGCGCAACAACGAGTGGTGGCATCGTGCTCTGGATGGAGGTTCTACTACTCCTACTGTGTGGTGGAGCATTGGCGGCGTCAGGGCTTGCAGGTGCGATTACCACGGTAACCTTACTTAGTGTGAGTGTCACCCCTGGGCACTGGCGCGAAACACTTGCCTGATATGGCCTCGTGCAGCAGTGCTTCTGCGATCAAATTGCGCATGGTCAGCGCACCTAGAAGCAGCTGCTCTGCACTAGTAGTAACAGCTGCTGCTGCTATGCACCAGCACATTGCTAGGCCACTCAGCATGTGGAGAGGTGCTATCCCTTAGCCTGCATTACAATACGTACTCCAATACTTCTGAAGTATGTCAGATGCAGACGTGCCACACCAGACAGTGTGTTACCATGGACACACAGCTGCATACATTGTACATGGCTCAAGCTTCAGCAACCAGGTACACGCGTAAATCATGATGACGATGTTTTCTGATACTGTAGAGGTAACATCATGTGCAAATAGAACGTGCTGTGTCCTGGTGTGCACGCACCAGCATCACAGTTGCTTCCATTGTTGCCTGTACACACGATGCCTGGCATCTGCAGACATGTTTCTTACTGGCGTTGCCACGCTGCCCGCCTTCCGTCACAGTGTGCGCACGAAGACAGTGTCTACACCATGGTGGGGTACACGCTGGAGCACACCAGCCAGGGGGGGGGTGCAAGTTACACCAGCCAGGGCCCTGATTTGAGACCCAATTTACTTTGACCGTGGACGTGGACCAGACCTGGCTTGCAGCTACCACATTGGTAACTGCTGCCACGTTTGCAGCCGTCTTTCTATTTTCGGTGGCATGTGCATGGCGCCACGCAGCCACCACCGCAATGCACGTGGCAACGAGGCAGCTCTGCGGCACTCTGGACATCCTGGTCGCGGCTCAGAAGTCGGCGGGCGTTCTCATGCTGTCATCTCTGGCGGGCATTTGTGTGTACGCCAAGAGCGCTGCAACTTTACGAGAGGATTTGCAAGCTGCACTTCAGAAGGCGGACAATGTCCCGGTAAGCCGCCTCAACCTCTGCATCACACAACGTGCTGATGGTGCCTGTTTGGTGTGACGCGCAATTGAATGTGTCCGCGGTGCATGGTATCACGTAGCACCGAGCAATACTAGTTACTACCATGCAGGTATTCTACGCTGTTCTGTTTCAGGATAGGGGGGCACAACTGTGTGCTAGTAGTTTACGTCAAACATGCGAGGTGTAATCCTGTTGAGCAAAGATACTTTATGTCAAAGACAAGGTGGGTGCAGTCTGCACAGGTAGATCAATATGTACTGTACTTACAAGCACCGGTAAGCACTTAAGTTGAATTCAATTGCGGCAGCATGTGTTACAGTGCTTACTTGGTTGCAACCTTCCGAACACACCATACTGTACCGGTGCTATTCAGTACACCTCACTGACCAGCCTGAGAGGTGACAGAAGTGGAAGCATGAGTGTATACACACACACATGTGATGCACCACATCCGGAGCCCATACATATGTGCGTCATCTAGCAAAAGTAAGGCTGCTCCATGGAGCAGCATGAACACAAATTGGTGTTTGTTCTTATTGCAGCCAGCATCATGCGAACAGCAGTGGCACATGCGCAGTTGATGGCTCCTGCCAGGGTGGTAACCATGGTTTGCCTCTTGTTGAATATGTCCTGCCTCTTGGCTGCCTGGTGCTGCAACAGCGTGAGGCGTTGATTTTCTCACCACTATTCAAAGGCCTTGGCTTCGAGGGCTCCTTTGCGGCACTGCAGTATTCCATCGCCGCCAGCATCGTGTGCGCCATACTGGAGCTGACAGACGTGTGCTTCTGGAGGGAGGGCGCATTTCACGTGCGCACCAAGCCAAGGGCAGTGTGCCAGCGGGTTGGCGTGGTTGCCGCGGCAGAGCAAACCTGTGAACTGCGTGTGGCGGTGACTGAAGGGGGTTTCACTGGGATTAAATTTTACGGGCGCCTCCTGCCTATTGTGTTGACAACTTTTACATCCCTGCTGATGGTTCCGTATGGTGGCATTTATAGCCTGCTCACCAGAGTGTATGCTGTGCTGGACCTAGTGGCCGCATGCGTGGAAGCAGTGCACTTATTTCAGATCTGGGCAGGCTGCCTGTGGCGCCGCGGTGACTACCAGGGCCTGTTGCAGTACACTGTGGACACTGATGTGCCTGTGCACTACGTCACATACGGTGACTACCGCCTGAAGAACATCCTTCACATCGCAGATGTGCGTGTTGTGGCCAGCGAGCCCATAGGATCTGATCCCAACTGTGCATGTCGGGGCCCCAGCCAAGATGGCGATGGCAGGCAGCGCACGCAGTTGCCAGCCCTTGGTGCAGCCAGCACAAAGGAGGTGCTGCCAGAGCCCTTTGTGTGATGTCCACACACAGCAGCTGCAGCCCATGGGCGGCACACCTTTACAGCTGCACAACTAGTAGCTACTAGTCCACTTCTGTTGCTGCTCCCTGCGTCTGCACCCTTGGGTGTTGGACCCTTCATGCATGGAATTTTGTGATATGCTGCCGCAATGCAATGCATTGACGTCCGTGGCGCTTAAATTTCATGGGGTTCGCTACCCACCATCCCTGTTGCTGCTCCCTGCAATGCCATGTGTAGGGTTGGCACAGGCGTATTCGGTATAACGACGTATGTACTCTTATTAAACTCCGCTTAGGGCGCGGATGTATGTACTCTTATTAAACTCCGCTTAGGGCGCGGAAAGCCCTTTGCACACGGTGCGTGTGACCAGGAAATCAG
>JAULBY010022375.1:0-18206 GCA_032358315.1 Ophiocytium majus | reverse complement strand
GGAGGAGGGGGAGGGGGGGGTTACTATAGTGTATTGCCATTGCTTCTGTGGAAGATAATTGTCAGTGATACTGCAAGCGTGAGTCGCACCTTGTCCATGGAGTCGCTGGGGTCGAAGAGCACCGACATCTCGCGCGTCGCGCCTGTGGCAGCGTCGAGGTACGACAGCTGCACATTGCTGTTACAGTACTTCGAAGTATGAAGGTCCTATCACACTTTCACTCTTGGTGGTGCAGGCAGCCAGCAAATATATACTTCCAAAGTATATTTTATACTAATGATATAATGGCACCTTGTCCATGGAGTCGCTGGGGTCGAAGAGCACCGACATCTCGCGCGTCGCGCCCGTTGCCGCGTCGAGGTACGACAGCTGCAGGCCCTGGCGGTACTCATGGCGCACGTACGTGCTCGTGTCCAGCTTGGGCGCCTTGTTCACCTCCATCTTGTCCAGCAGAACAATGCGGTCCTCCTTGAAGTTGAAGTTGAAATTGGATTTGAAGTTGAAGGGTTGTTAAAGTAGCAGCCGGGCGGGATTGGCAGCGAAGGCGGTGGCGGGCGGCGACGGAGGAAGCGGCGGTGGCAGCGGCGGCAGCGACAGAAGCAGCAGCATCAGCAGCAGTGTTCGGCAGCAATAGTAGCAGTACCAAGAGCAGCAATATCAGGTGGCCGTGCTCAGCAGCAGTGCATGGAGTCCAGCAGCAGCTGCTCAGCTGCATTGCCTGCTGAGTCAGCAGCAGTGCCTGCTCAGCAGCTGCCCTGCTCTGCAGCGGCATGTGCTCAGCAGCAGACCTACACCCACCAGCGACATCCTGTTGGACTTGACAGTGCGCCACCAGCCCTTGTTGCCCTTGCAGCAGTTCCTGCACACCCCTTTGCAGCAGCGGAAGCACTGGAAGCACTGGCACGTGCAGCACGCGTGCAGCGTGCAGCAGCTGCAGCAGCCCTTGTGGTTGTGGTTGATGCTCATCTCCACCTGAGACGTTGTGGAGTTGTGGCACAGTGCACACATCATTGATGGACCACGGGAGATCGTGTAAGTGCGTGGATTGTCACTTGTCAGGAATGACGTTGCCATCTTGGCTCAAAGTGGCAACCTGGGTCAATCATTTTGCTAATTTTCTTACCCTCACATTGTTGTACAGTGTCAGCCATAGTACACTACCAATTACATACACGCTAGCGGCGCAAGGTTGTGGTTGATGTTCATCTCCACCTGAGACGCTGGCGGGTTGCGGTGCCGTGCACACAGTGTTGGCAGCGCAACGGGAGACCATGTGGGTCAGCAGGTTATCGCTTGCCATAAAATGATGTCACCAATGGTGACTCACCATCTTGTCTCGAAGTGGCTCATGGGTCAGTCATTTTGCTGATTGTTCCTTCGGCAGAAAAAGTAGCTGATCCGCCACACGAAAATGTCAGCTACAGTACAGTGCACTCGCGATTTAGGTCGCTTTGATTTAGTGCGGTATGCGGTTTAGTGCGGGGTCCAGAGACCTGTCACAGACCACACGATCCTAGATAAACGATACACAACGCCCTATTTGATCTAGTGCGGGTCTTCTTTAGTGCGGGGTGCTATCAGGGTGACACTACCCCGCATTAAATCGCAAGTGCACTGTACATAAATGCCAGGGCTGTACTGTAGTCTCGTGTTGTGATAATAGTTTGGGTGGCTTCAGATGTAGTGGCCCCCCATTGTTTGGGTCCAGCAAGGGTGACTGGCCCTGAAAACTCTTACAGCTGACCTCTACGTCTACCTGAGACAGGTTTGGGAAAAACTGAAGATGGGGTCCACTTCAATCATAACATGTTTACTTGAGGTATTTACATCAGTTGAAGTTGAAAACATTTCGTCTGGTGCTGACTGTCCGGTGCACGACCCTTGCGCCCGTGTGCACATAAATTTGGCTCAGCTGGCGCCAAACTTTGCTGTGTACACTGCGTAGTTCCAGTATGCATGTACTGGTACATCGTATCGGTGGGCTGTGTTAGCTGGTTTATCTGGCCCACGAGGATCAACTTCAACCTGAAGTTGGGGTCTACTTCAACTTCGATGATAACGCGACCGTTTGTGTCAGCTGTTGTTGAAGGTGTGTGGCCTGGTGCTGACAGTCTCATGCATGAGCCTCCCACCCGTGTGCACATAAATCTTGCTTATGAGCTGGCCAAAATGCTCGATGTCCACTCTACGTCGTGCATGTACATGCATTGAAGTACTATCGGGAGAGGGTGTTACCTGGTTCATCTGGCCTGTTGAAGGCATCAAGCCGCTGTTGCTTGTTGATGCTGGCAAATGTACTACTAGGAGTATGTGGCAGACGACTGCACCACGTGCATACATGCTCAAATGTCTACGTGTAAACGCTATTATCCATGCATGTATGTAAAGCATACATGTACACTCCTCAAGTACATAAAAGTGCTGTTGGGGGGGGCATGTCACCTGGTCCATCTGGCCCACGAAGGCATCTAGCAGCTGCTACTTGTTGATGCTGGCAATGTACGTGGCGGATGTCCGCACCATATGCAGGTATACATGCTTGAAATGCCTATGTTTGCACGCTAGTAATATTAGTGCATGTATATCATGTATGCACGCTAGTAATATTAGTGCATGTATATCAAGTGCATATGTACCGGTACACACTGCCTAAGTACATCAAAGTACTGTTGGGCGATTGTGTCACCTGGTCCATCTGGCCCACGAAGGCATCCAGCAGCTGGTGCTTGTTGATGCTGGCAATGTACGTCGCGGATGTCCGCACCACGTGCGCCTGCTCCCACTTTGCCCCCTTGGCACGGTACCACTGCGCCTCGTGCTCCGTCACCTCCTCACACTGCACATTAATGATATGAAAGCAGGAACAGGAGTTCGTGTGTGCGCATGAGTTTGAGCAGGAACAGGGTATTCATGTGGTGCGATAGCTTTGAGGAACAGGAATTCATGTGGTGCTATAGTTTTGAGGGGTGCGCCTCGTGCTCCGTGACCTCCTCACACTGCACATAAGGAAGGAGCAGGAACATAAATTTATGTGTGCACTGCATGCAAGTCGAGCAGAAGCAATAATTCATGTGCATGACGTAATACACCACATGCAGTAATGTAAATATATACACCACAAATACTTTCGAAGTAAGCTTTTGCGTGGTACCACTGCGCCTGGTGCTCCGTCACCTCCTCACAATGCACATAGGGTAAAGGCATGATCAGAAAGTTATGTTAAAGAAACATACTTTAAGTAAAAGGTTGCTAAGCCCACATGCTGCCGTGGCTGGGGCAAAAAAGCCAGGCCGGAGCCTGTGGGGTGGTTTGTCCCCCTGGTTATGTATGCGCATGAGTTTCAGCAGGAACAGGACTTCGCGTGGTGCTATAGCTTTGAGGAACAGGAACTCATGTGGTGCTAAAGCTTTGATCGGTACCACTGCGCCTCGTGCTCTGTGACCTCTCCTCACACTGCATACATCGTAGTAGGAACAGGAGTTCATGTGTGTACTGCATGTAAGTTAAGCAGAAACAATTCATGTGCGAATGACGTAACACAACGCATACATAGTAATGGCAATATATACACCAAAAATACTTTCGAAGCTCTTGCACGGTACCACTGCGCCTCGTGCTCTGTGACCTCCTCACACTGCACATGAGCTAAAAGCAGGAACAACAAGTCATGTGTGCGCACAAGTTTAAGCAAGAACAGGAATTCATGTGGGCACTTGCCGGTGGACTTCAACTTCGACTTCAACTTCATGCACCTGCACGTGTATGAGCCTGTCCTTGTTTATCAGCCCCAAGCAGTGGCACTCGCCTACGCGGTCCTGCCTGTCGCAGGGGCACTGCAGGTGAACTTACAAAACGCCGACCCCCCCACAGATCTGGTAGTACAGCTGGTGCACACATGCCCTCAATGACTGAAATACAAACTTCACCTTCAACTCCACCCACCTGCACGACTATGAGGCTGTCCTCGTTTGTCAGGCCTAAGTAGTAGCACTCGCCTATCCTGCCCGTCGCAGGGGCACCGCAGGTGAACTTTAACTTCAACTTCAACAAGCTGGTGCACGCATGCCCTCATGTCTCCACGACTACTGTAGTGCACAAACTTCAAGTCCACCCACCTGCACGAGTATGAGCCTGTCCTTGTTTGTCAGCCCCAGGTAGCACCCGCCTATCCTGTCCTGCCCATCGCAGGGGCACTGCAGGAGTGCCATGGGGTGGAACTGCAGGCTGGACACCAGAGTCTCCCCGTCGTGCAGAAAGGTCTTGGCCTGGGGGGTGCCGAGGGGGGGGGGGATATCACAAGTATTGTGATGGGTAAGTGGGTATGTATGTGGACATACATGTAGATACTTCGAAGTATATGAAGTATACATGATTTTAGAACATAAATCAGAAGTACATGTGTATATGCTGGACTGTACGTTAACGGTGGAATTGCAGGCTGGACACCAGAGTCTCGCCGTCATGCAGAAAGGTCTTGGCCTGGGGGGCGGGCATACGGAAGGGGGAGGAGCATATGAGAAATGTTGTGGTGGGTGAGTGGGTATAGATTATCTGTGAAGAAACCAAAAAGGTGACTGAGCCCAGGTACTCCCGTGGCTGAGGCAGAAAGCCAGGCCGAAGCCTGTGTGGTGATCTATCCACTTGGTCAGAACCACTGGCCCACACCCTACACGCGCCGGTGAGTACCCTTAAGGGCTAGGGATGCTTCCGTATGCTAAATTAAAGCGGTATACTGGGTATACACCGGTATACAGAAGATGCTGGACATACACACAATATCGTTTTTGACGGATACGTGGGTGTACACCATAATGCTTATCACATACCACGTGGTACTTCAGAAGTACTTCACAAGTACTTCGTAGTATACTGTTTATTGCATACGGTATATACTTCAAGTATACAGGTGTAAATGGAAACTGTCGGACGCACACAAAATTGTGACACAATATCGTTAGTGATGGGTAAGTGGGTATTGCATATGCATATATATCACTCCTGAGGTATGTACAGTAGGTGAAATGATACAATGTCCACCACGAACGCCTCTGTGTCACGTGAGTTGACACCAACGCAGCCCGCAACCGAAACTATCATCTACTACCGGCACTTTTTATAAGCAGCTGCTTTGGTGCCTCCCTCAACTAAGCTGCCCCCAACAGTGTTTTCTAGCATGGCCAGCTGTAGCTACCATACATGGTATGCTGGGGCCACCTAGTACTTCAAATACAAGGTGAAGTATTTCAATTTCTTATCCGTGTAACCCATCCTGCCCCACCTTATCTGCGTCCGATACATTCACCCCTAACCCTCAAGGACACTGACTGGCGCGTGTCGGTGTGGGGGGCTATCTGGTATTTTGCCAGGTGGGCAAATCACTCCATGGGCTTCAGCCTGGCACTCTGCCCCTGCCCCGGGCAGTATCTGGGCGTAGCAACCTTTTGGGTTTTTTCACAGTAACTTGGCCAGGCGAGTATATAGGTTCCGAGCAGTAGCGGCGCCAGCGGCCCTTACTGCTGCCGCGAGCGCGTCCGTCACGCCAGTCAACGTAGGTGCTCAGCACCCGCCTTCAGGGTGCTATTGAAAACGCTCGCAAGCCCCCCGTGGGTTGTGACGTGCCACTGTGGGGTGGGGTGCGCCCTCAGACCTCGAATGCCCCTCCGCGCAAAGTGCAAAAACAATCACTAATCATAATTTTTCTGAAGTAAACAACATGGCCCTTGAGCGCCAAGTGCGAAAAATATCAGTAACAATAGTAAAACTGAAACTTGGCGTTGCCAACGGCACCGGCTGCGCTCACCGCGGTGGCGTGCGTCTCCGTGACGCCCAAACACCTTGGCCGTGCGTGGCAACATCCTAGAGAGTAGCAGCTTGCACGCCGCAAGCGCTCGTGTGAGGCGGCCTTGTGCGCAAAGTGAAAGAAACCATCAGTACCTTTACTGTAGTAATGACATGAAAAATGTGGTGGTGCCAATTCCGCCAGCTGCACTCACCGCGGTCGCGTGCGTCTCTGTGACGCCAAACACCTTGGAAGTGCTCAGCACCCGCTGGTGCACCTCCTGGTCCAGCTGCCCAATGGGCTCAGGCTTCACCGCCCACTCCACCAGCTCGGGTCCCAGCACCTGCGCGGATATCCATAGCAGAGTCACGAGAGGATGCGTTGCGTGGTGTGTTGTAGCAGCTAACCTGCGACAATGTGCGTGTAGCAAGCTCCGCTTGGGGCGGCGAGAGCCCTGTGCACATAGTGCACACACTTGGAAAAAAACGCGATCAAGCATTGCTGCCTTCCGCCGCTGCTTGCCGACCAGGCCGCGGCGCTCTACACTTCGCGCTGGCCAAAGCATGTCAGTCGGTGCGCCTGCGTTTCACAGCGCCGGAGGTGTCGCCAAGCGAGTTTGTGAGCAGCAGCAGCAACAGCAGGAGGATGAGAGTCATCGACGGTCGACTTCACCGCTGCTGCTCCTTAGCCTTAGCCATGGCACTAGTGCCTTGTGCTCTTGGCGGGCTCTGTGCGACCCCCGACCTGCCTTTTTGCCTACTGCTTTTGTGCACACGCGCATCGTGTGCCCGCAACACAACACAGCACACACCGCACCCACAACACCGCTGGCACCGCACCCACAACACCGCTGGCACCGGGGCCCCCTACCTTCTTAGGCTTTGGCGCCTTGGGCGCGGGCACGAACGAGGTGCCGTCGGCGCTGGCCACGGCGGGCAGAGCCGGTATGGTGTCATTCATCTTGTTGGGCGGCGGGAAGTGTTTGGGGCTGGTTGCGGCCAGGGGAGAAGTCGCCATAGGGCCATCGCTGAGCTGGGGTGTGCGGGGGGGCGGGCTGGGGCTGCGGGGCGCGGGCACCACCTGCCTCGCGGACTGGTTGTCGGCTGTGGAGTTGGTCATGGCGGTGTTGCAGAGCTGACTGGTGGTGGTGGTGGTGGTGGTTGTGGTGGTGGTGTTGTTGGTGTGACAGTCGGCGGTCAGCACGGCACCTGACAAGTGGGAAGCTGCTGTCGGTGCTGTCGGCGTGGAGCGGTGGCTTTGCAGGTGGTGCCGTTGCTGCTCCTGTCGCTGGTGAAGGCGCAACCGGTACCGGTGGCGCTGCCCTGTGTGTGCAAACACACACCAAACGCTGCTGCTGTACTTCTGGAAACGGCGGATGTGTAACTGACGCCTGCTACTGTGCGACCAAGGTGCGACCCCCCCCCCCATTTTATCACCCCCACGGGGGCCCCCAGTTGAAGTTCGCTCCCAAGGAACGGTTCTTGTGAAGGTGCACGAGAGCGCTACCACAGGCACTGAGCTCTGCGCTTCGCATACTTGGTGCATTTTTTGCGTGGCTGGGGGACTTTGCGCCCGCCGCATGCACCGCCTTGTGCAACTTGCCCAAGCATCATCTGGGCTGCAGCAGCCGGCACCAGCAGCAGGAGAGTAAGACGCACCCAGTTCCGCCTGCCTGCTCTCTGCAGAGCTGCATTGTGCGGCTGCTGCACCAAGCAGATCTGGGTGCCCCTCCCGCTGGTAGCACCCCCCCCCCTTCATTACCGCCGCGACGGCGCCGGAGTCACGGCAGCGGCTGCAGAAGCCGTTCCAGGGGTGAGTTGCACTTGTAGTTGAAGCTTTGGGCAGCCTCAGCTTCGTGAAAGTTTAACCCTGCTGCTCGGGGCCAGTGCTGGATGGGCAGCTGCTGCCAAAGCGAGACTACGGTGCTCAGGTGCTGCTACTGTGGCTTGGCAGCAGCTCGCACCTTGCGGCACCATGCACTCTTGACAGGGGCGCGTTGTCGGAACTTCTGCTGCCGCTGGGAAGTGACGCACCTTCCGCGTTCGTTGACCACCCCGGTCTTGCTGCTCCTCCTGCTCCTGCTCCCCTGCCGCCACTGCTGCTGCTACCTGCTTGCTTTCCCCGCAGCAGAAGGCATGGCTAGACCTAGAATGGACAGCTGGAGCGACGTCGCGCCCATGTGCGACTTCCAGCACGACGGGCCCCACACGGAGGCGGATCTGCACACCATGTTCGAGGGGCAGGGGCCCGCCCTGCTCAGCACGTGAGTGGCGCCAACGCAGCAGCAGCAGCAACATTTTTTTTTGAGCACCACATTTATCGCCTTGTGCTGTTAGCTGTCATCCGATGAGTGGAACACCAGCCAGCACACATGTGCACGCTCCAGAGCACCTCCAACACAGTGATAGAATGTACGGGTTTCACGCCGCGGGGGTGCGCCCAAGCGGCTGAATGTGCTTCTTTCCGTACGAGAATATGAGGATGTTCTAAGTTGTGCCTGTGTGCACAAAGGTGAGCGGCGAAACCGAGGTTCTGTGGTAGCAGCCGCTGTTCGAGTGCACCGCACACCGCAGTGTGATGCGTCTGTTTCCAGCCCATTCATATGCACCTTCGACCTTCAGACCTGCCGCTCAAGTGCCCAAGTTATTTACTACTTCAAGTACAAGTGTACTTCAAGTACATGTGCCGTCTGTCTAAACTGGCCCCGCTGCTGTTACCGCTGCCGCCGCTGCTGCTGCTGCTGCTGCCTCCGTACTGCCATCCTCGCCTGCCGCCGCTGCCATCGTCGCTGCTGGCTGCCGCCGCTGCCGCCACCGTTGCCGTTCGCATCGCCGCCACCGTCGCTGCTGCTGCTGCCTCTGCCGCCGCTGCTGCTGCTCTGCGGCTGCCGCTGCCGCCGCTGCTGCTGCCGATGCTGCGGCCGCTCGCGTTGCCGCTGCCGCTGCTGCCGCCGCTGCTGCCGCCGCTGCTGCCAACGGTGGTCAGCCACCTGACGTTAAAACAGGCCGTGGCTGAGGACTGGTCCACAGTCAAACGCGCCGTGCGAAGCTACCTGAAGGGTTTCACAAAGAGGCATGTGCCAGTCCGTCCACGATGCGTGGCCACGGCCTTGCGGCATGTTGGGCGGGCACTTGACTTATTGAACAGTGTTGCAGCTGTAACCTCGTCAGCTCCTCTGTCGGCTGCTCGGCTCTGGCTCAGCGTGGGTAGGGTTGCACACGCTACATACTTCGACGAAGTATTTTCCACATTCTTCACTCCAAAAGAGCTTCGTAACTGCTCTTTGAAGCTACCTGAGGGGTTTTACAAGGGGTACGTGGTGGCTGCGCGCAGCTGTGGGCCGCTCTTTCTATAACTTGTGGACGTGTTGTTGGACTTTTTGTCTAATTACCTTTTCCTCAAGGTCGACGTACTTCTGATATAAACATATACTTCAGAAGTATCATACATGGTAGTAGTACGCAATACTTAGAAATTATAGTATACATGACTTCTGAAATATCATATGGTATGTACAGTGTATGCACACATAGTGGTAACCTGCCAGCAACGCTGTGTGCCGCAGCTCTGCTGACATTGCCTTCATGTGCTGTTGCTGAGCAACCCTTTGCCACCAATGCTGCTCCCGCCGCTGCTGTTGCTGAGCACTGCTGTCTCCACTGCTGCCGCCGAGCACTGCCGCCGCCATTGCTGCTGAGCACTGCCGCCGCCATCACCGCTGCTGAGCACAGCCGCTGCTGCTGCTGCTGCTTAGCGGTGCCGCTGCCGCTGACCGCTGCTGCCCACATTCCTACTGCTGAGCACTGCTGCCGCTGCTGCTACTCCTGATCACTACCCCCGCCGCTGCTGCTGCTGCTGACCACTACCACCGCCGCCGCTTCTGCTGCTGAGCACTGCGGCCGCCGCTGCTGCTGCTGACCACTGCCGCCGCCGGTGCTGCTGCAGCTGACCACTGCCGCCGCCACCGCTGCTGCTGCTGGCCACTACCACCGCCGCCGCCGCCACCCGCGCCATGTGCACAGCGCTCGTCAGGTTCGCTCGCTCAAGGATGCGGCACTGCTCGTAACGGCCCCCTTCCCAGTGGTGAAGGCCCTGGCGAGCTACAAGAGGTCGTACGCCGTGTACGATGCGGGCGCGGGCTTTGTGGAGGGCATCATGAAAATTCCCTCTGGCAAGTGCCAGTCGACCCGCATTCTCTGGCAGTTTCTTTCACCTTCTGGCATTTTCCACGATGCGCGCACGGGCTTTGTGGATGGCCCTTTGAAAATTCCCTCTGACAAGTGCACTTCGGGGGAGCTGCATGTTGGCATGGCATGCTTGTACTACTGTGGTATTGTTTTGCACATTGGCATGGACATGTGTGTGCAAGTGCGAATGCCATGGCACCACCATGGCCTCTTCTGGGCACGCCCCCGCCTTGTCAACCCTGCCACAGTAGCATGGCATGCTCGTAAATTGCGAGTCGTCATGTATTGCACATACGGCATGGACATGCGCATGCAAGTGCGAATGTCATGCCGCCGCCGTGGCCTCCTGTCACAGGAGTCCTGTGGGCACGCCCCTGCCTTGCTAACCTTGCCATCATGACGTGTTCTAGGCTTGCCTCTCCCGCTGCCAGAAGCTTAGTCACAAGCAGCTCGGTCCTCGCGTTTGCTACAGCCGAGAATGCCAAATGTAGGTTGGGGGCGGGGGTAACTCACTTTTGGTGCCACCTACCAATATACTGCTGTGGTATATATATATACATAACTTAAAACAGTAAAAGGCTTGTGCATCCAGGCCCAAGCAACTACCACAAGTACTTCAAAATAGTGCGAAGTATTCAGAGACATGATGGTATACACAGGCCGCCCCTGCCACATAATCTCTTGTATCCGAAGGCTACTGCTCCCGCGGCCACCCGGCTAACGCCTGCACTGCCCCTGCTTTGTCCCAAACCACCGCCGCTGTGCCTTCCGGCGCCCACAGGCCTTGCGTACGCACCCCTGGCATACATGCCGCCAGAGTATGGGCTGTACACATCGCTCATGCCGCCGTTCATGTACGGTCTGCTGGGTGAGTGTCTGGTTTCATGTGATCATGTACATATTTATTATGTTCATATTCATGAACACGAGTGCCGACTCGTACATGTCGCTCATGCCGCCGTTCATGTACAGCTGCTGGGTGAGTGTCTGATTTCATGTGATCATGTACACACTTATGATGTTTGTGTGCGCGAGTGCCGACTCGTACACGTCGCTTATGCCGCCGTTCATTGGGTGAGTGTCTGATTTCATGTGATCATGTTCAACTTACTTTAAGTATGATGTTTGTGTTCGCGAGATCGACTGGTACACATCGCTCATGCTGCCGTTCATGTACGGTCTGCTGGGTGAGCGTCCGGATTCATATGATCACATTCCCAACTATGATGTTCATGTCCAGGTTCACGTTCACATGGTCATGTTCACAGTGGTACCACTATCACGTTTTCATGTCATGGCCACAGCACTTACCCCATCACCTGCCTCTCTGCAGCGCTGCACTCACAACAGACGTGCGTGGCTACATTCTGAGCTCCTGGCCTTTTACGTTCGTTGCTGTTTGCTTGGGAAATTTCTCTGGCACTTTCTCCAGGCACCTGCGCGCAGATCAGCTTCGGGGTGACTGCCATCGAGGCCCTTTTTGTAAGTTATTACCAGTACTTGGGAGTAGTGTACCACTTTCATGTGTGCACCTGCATGTGTCAGACGAGATACATATGCTAGAACTATGTACTTCGTACAAGTATATACAGCCATATGCTTGTGCAGCTGAAACTCGTGCTTCGAAGCGTATTGGTCATGGATGCAGGCACACACACATTACGTACACTCACACGCACTCTCTCTCTCTCTCTCTCTCTCTCTCTCTCTCTTGAGACCCGGGTCATGCATGCATGTAGCATGCAAGAGTGAAATGGCCTCTGTGGTATTGTATTTATAATGTTGTACCTTCAAGAAGTATATATATTTCGAAGTATACTTCGAAGTATACATTGTGTGTATTATGCAGAGAGGTCCTACAGCCCACCCTCTTGCAGCTCGTTCGCCAGACGCCACATCATGTGCCAGTATGTCTGGCCCTTCTGAAGTATTTTTTACGGCGTGGACGCCCCTAGTAGTGTTATTCATAATCTTCATCTCAAGTACGATTATTAACAAGTAGTACTGTGAAGTCATACAATCTAAAGAATTTGTGTTCTACCGTACCGGTACTTTTTTTCAATTATACTATCAGCAGCAGCAGCCTTACTACTTACTCCCTATTGTACTTCGGAGTGTTATTATACATATACAGGATGAGTACTCTCATGCGCGCACGTGATTGTGTGCAGCTGGGCGAGTCAGTGCGCATTTACATTCTCTTTACTATCAGCCTTATCGCTACCTACGACATTAGTTTATACTTCTAACACACAGAATGAGTACTCTCATGCGCACACGTGATGGTGCGCAGCTGGGCGGGTCAGTGCATAATGCACCGTTGTCCGCACTTGACACGGCATTGCATTGCGATGGGGCACGCATCCGCATGTGGCTATGTGAAGCTGGGCGAGTCAGTGCTTAATTATTGCATAACTATTGATACTGTCATTAATGTCGGCCTTTTCCGTACGTGTTATGATGTGCATTCTGAATGCAACTGCATGCATGCGCATGTGGCCATGTGCAGCTGGGCGAGTCAGGGGCCTTTGCACATGGTGTGCGTGTGACCGGAAAGAGCATCAGCAGACATGCCACTGCCAGCGAACAAGCTGGCAATGCCCAGCATTTCGTACTTTTAAAAGAAGCCTGGCATATCGCCAGACCACCACTGTGAAGTACATGTTGCTGTGTGCATCCTCATTGCGACTGCATGCATGCGCGTGTGGCTATGTGCAGCTGGGCGAGTCAGTGCGAGGCGTCCTGGGCGGCGACATCATGGACAGCCAAGACCCCACAGAATGAATTTCTTTAATAAGAATGAATATGAATATATACAAGTGTTATAATACTGAAAATGAAGTATATAGTACTACTCTCATGCCGCATGCGACTGTGCGCAGCTGGGCGAGTCAGTGCGCGGCGTGCTGGGCGACGACATCATGGACAGCCAAGAACCCGCCGACGTCGACATCAGGGTGCAGTACACCCTCTTTGTCAGGTGCGCACCCATGCATGTTGACGCGGCGTACTTCGAAGCATGATGTAGAAAATCCGTAATTAATACGTAGATATACGCGGTTTGGGTGCAGTACACCCTCTTCGTCAGGCGCGCACAACGGCGTGCATGCATGCTCACATGAGCGATGATTCATCCCGCACAGTAATCTTCATGGATTTTCGTGTACGGGCTGCCACAGTTCCGGTATACTCGGTATACTTCAAGTGAATTTTTTTTGTTGTACCGATTTTTTTTCTTGGTTCCTGTATGTGGTAACTGTTTTGGTGCCTACAAAGTAGCCCCCCCCAGTGGTTTTGCTATAATAGCTGCTAGGGTAAGTCGCCTAAGCAATTGCTTGACTGGCTCCTGAAGTAAAGTATCCCCCCCCCCTTTGTTGCGGTCCGACAAAAAAAAACTGGTGTGGGTGGCTACTTGGGCACCAGACGGTATTCATAGCTGTGCACCGTACCAAATACTTGGGTACCAACGAAGTACTTGGGTACCAAACAATACTCATAGCTGCGCGCCGTCACGTGATGAACTTGGGTAACTACTTGGGTGCTAAGCAATACTCGTGGCTGTGTGGGCCGTCATCAAGCTGCTTGCATTATTTCGTCAACTTCAACAACCACCGCTGCTGCTGCTGCCGCCGCTTTCGCTGCTGCCGCTGCTGCCGCATGCTCCGCTGTGCCCTCCGCCCGCCGCTCGCCGCAGCCCGGTACTTCATTCGCAAACGTGCGTCCTCGCGCAACCCGACTTTACACCAACTTCAACTCCATTCACCACAGCCGCTGCTGCTGCTGCTGCTGCTGCTGCTGCTGCTGCTGCTGCTGCCGCCGCATGCTCCGCTGTGCCCTCCGCCCGCCGCCTGCCGCAGCCTGATGGTGGGCATCTGGCAGCTGCTGTTCCGCTTTGTGCGGCTGGGCTTCATATCCGTGCTGCTCGCCGACCCGGTCATGTCCGGCTTCTCCACTGGCGGCGCCTTTGTAATTGCGACGTCGCAGGTGCGGTACATTCCCGTTGAAGTTTGCATTGTACTTCAGAAGTGCAGTTGAAGTTGGTAGTGTATGTCTCAGTTGAACTTTGTAGGGCTGCTCGCCGACCCGGTCATGTCTGGCTTCTCCACGGGTGGCGCCTTAGAAATTGCGACGTTGCAGGTGTGCGGCCCATCGCATAGTTTGTACTTCGAAGTATACCAGTCATAGAGACATGAGGGCATGTGTGCACCAGCCATACTATGGGATCTATGGGGGGCCGGCTCCGCAGCCTGCCCTGCGGCGGCCAGCGGGCACAGCAGTGGCATGTGCCGGTAGGCATCCGGGTCGGGGGCAGGTTCACCCGCCGCCGGGAGGACGGAGCGCCATTCTGCTATCACCACTTCCGAAATGGTGCGCTTCAGGGTGACGGAAAGCTTCTGGCGCCAGCGCGCCACGCAGCTCGCGGCTGTGAGCAG
Source organism: Ophiocytium majus (assembly GCA_032358315.1). Classification (NCBI taxonomy): domain Eukaryota; class Xanthophyceae; order Mischococcales; family Ophiocytiaceae; genus Ophiocytium; species Ophiocytium majus. Next base: position 3,807 of record JAULBY010022375.1, on the reverse strand, counting down.
CCCATCACAGAGACATTAAAAATGTATTGTACGCAGTTGAAGTTGGTATTGTAGTTCGCAGTTGAAGTTTGTAGGGCTGCTCGCCGACCCGGTCATGTCTGGCTTCTCTACCGGTGGTGCCTTTGTATTTGCGACGTCGCAGGTGTGGCTTATTGCAGTTCAGTTCAGAACACCATATACTTCGAAGCATATATATAGCACCGACACAGCAGCAGCTGAAGCTGGTACTATACGCAGTTGAATTTTATTTGGTACAACTGTAGTATGCAGTTCATGCAGTCAAGTTTGTAGCGTTGCTTGCGCATGTGCGGCTCCTCTACGGGTGGCGCCTTTGTACGTGCGACAGTGTGCGGACCAACACAGTTGAAGTTAGTATTGTATGCAGTTGAAGTTGGTATTGTATTTCATAATGAAAGTTTGTAGGGCTGCTCGTCACAGGTGTGTGGCCCATCGCAGTTGACATTCATACACACCGCTGGCACAGCATCAGTTGAAGTTGGTATGGTATGCAGTTGTCGTTTTTAATGTTGTATGCAGTTGCAGTTTGTACTTCTCTGTTGCTGGCTCATATCAGGCTTGTTCCCACGGTGTGCTTTCTGATTGCGAAGTCACAGGTGCACAAAAAACTTCACCACTGTGATGCACGCCTCAGTTGTTGAAGTTAATCCATTGCACTAGTTGTTGAAGTTAAGTCATTGCACTGACCCATACCTTGCGCCTCTGCTGCCGCTACCCCCCCCTCCGCCTGCTCTACCCGGCGGGGACATCGCCACTCAGCTGAGCTCACTGCTTGGCATTGACCTGGGCAATGGGCAGTTCCTGCCCGGCGTGTGGGTGAAGGCGCTGTCAATGGCGGATGAGTGGAACTGGTGCGCCATAGGCATGGGGCTGGCGGGGCTCGCGTTCCTCATGGTCTGCCAGGTCAGCCGCTGCGCAAAACAATTACGTGGAAGGATATAGTACAAGTAGTAGTGCCCACAAGTGTATGTAAATGCAGCTACTAGTAGCATCTTTCATATGTACAACTACGTCCAGTATGCACCGGTACATGTTCTTCTGACAGTACACATGTGTACTTCACGAAGTATGTGATACCATGTAAAATGATGGTAGTTGACGCTGCGCGATAGGCTTGGGGCTGGCTGGCCTTGTCTTCCTCGTGGTCTGCCACTTCAGCCACTGCACTAAAAAAAGGAGGCCGCCAGTATAGTGTGGTGAAGTACTTCAAAGCACAAATGTATGCACATGGTCTTCAACATGAAGTATGGTAAGTGTGATAGATGTAAACCGGTAGGCAGAGGTGCGCATTAGGCAGGCTTCCTTCGACTACCATCCGTCTTGCAATCTTGCGCCCTGCGCACCCTTCTCAGCACCTGAGCCCACGCTACCTCAAGCGCTTCCACTTCAACTTCAACTTCAACAATAGCCCACATGCCCCCATGTCTCCATGACTAGTACACACAATAACACGCCGTTGCCTCTGACTGCCCGTCTTGCCACCTTGCCTGTGCTGCCTGCGCCCTTCTCAGTACCCGAACCGACACTGCCTCCAGAGCGTCAGCAACTACAACTTGAACAATTGTCAGGCCTGTGATGTTGCCTCTGACTACCCGTCGTGCCACCACCTTGCCTTTGCGCTGCCTGCAGTACCTGAACCGACGCTATCTCAAGCGCTTCCCGATGCCCTGGCAGATTGTGCTGGTGGTCCTGAGTATTGTGGTGACTTCGCAGATGCACCTCGACACCGAGTACGGCCTACAGGTGGGTGTTCACACGACTTGTTAATAACATACAACTAGTATATAAGATATATATATATGCTGGTATGAGTCGTTATGTTATCAAAACATGATATTTGGAGGTGGAAGAACGTTTACATGTACGTCTATGCTATCCAGAGATCTTGTAGGTATAGCGGACGCCACCACATGCTAAGCCCTGTTGGTAGTTGTACTCTGAATCATCCCTAGCCCGCAAGGACACTGCCCGGCGCGTGTAGGTGTGGGGGCTGTCTGGTGCTTTTCACCAGGTGGACAAATCACCCCACAGGCTTTGGCCTGAAATTCTGCCCCAGCCACGGCAGCATCTGGGCTTAGCAGCCTTTTAGGTTTCTTTCACATGGTGTGTTTGGTGTGCTTCCACTATGTATACACACACACGCATCGTCGTCACCTCACAGACAGATCTCGACGCCGAGTACACCCGTAAGGTGGGGCGCCTATCAAACATCAGCCTCCCATTGAAACATGGATATACACTGTACTTCGCTTACATACTTTGAAGTATATGGAAGCGTTTTTCGGGAGTACAGTATACTTCGACGGGTACAATTCTAGAAGTATGTTAAACGTGCCGGTATATGCTTGAGCTGTTGCCATACTTTGAAGTACATCAGTAGAACCGGAGAAGGGCAGCTGCAGCCGCTGCAACTCGTTTACCTGCAGTGCCACCTAGACAAATGGTGGCCATTGGTGAGGGCCCCTACCCGCCCCCTCCCGCACAGGCAGGGTTGCGTGAAAACGTACATGAGCAAACCATGCACGCCGTAGGCGCAGCGCATGTACAACGTAAATATGGCTAATGTTTAGACAGGTGATAGAAACGGCTTGGCGCAGGCGTGTGTGGGCAATGTTTGGTGCTCTTGCATGGTGGCTAGCCCAGCATAGTCAGCTGCTGCACATGTTTTGCCCAAAAAGTGTGCGCAGCGTCTCTTACGGCACGCATGGGGAAGGTATTCCAAAGAACAGTGACAGTAACAGCTTGGCGCAGGCGTGTGTGGGCAGTGTATGTTGCTCTTGCATGGTTGCTGGCCCAGCATAGTGAGTTAACGCACATGTTCTGACAAAAAAAAAACATCCTATGTACGTTTTACAGTGTATGTTGCCCTTGCACGGTTGCTGGCCCAGCATAGTGAGTTAACGCACAAGATCTGACAAAAAACAAAAACATCCCATGTACGTTTTTGTGCAACCATGCCCACAGGTGATAGGCGACATCCCATCGGGGCTGCCCCAGGCTGCCCTGCCGTCGCTGCCAACAGTGTACATGCACATACTTGACCTGTCAAAGCCTCTGCAACTAGTGTACTCTTATTAAACTCCGCTTAGGGCGCGGAAAGTGTACCTATGGCGCCAGTTAGCATAACAGACTAACGGCGAACCCTCCTGCCTGCCCCTCCCTCCGCAGGTGATTGGTGACATTCCATCGGGGCTTCCCCCCGCCGCCCTGCCGGCGCTGCCAGCTGTGCCCGGCAAGACCAGTGCTGAGCTGGTGGGCAAGTCAATACTGCCGAGCCTGCTCATCGCCCTCTTTGTGTACGTGATGTCGCTGTCCCTGGGAACGTTCTTCGCGGGAAAGAACGGGTACAAGGTGGACGCCTCCCAGGTACACGTGTATGCACGTCAACGTCAATATTAACTTGAACTCTAGCGCTTTGGTATGTTTTCGGTGTCTGGTGGTTAAGGCTTTGAAGTACACGTTATGCTGTTGCATAGCGCCATTTGCGTATGCTGCCCAGTTTGCATGGAAAGATGCTGTCCCTGGGAACGTTCTTCGCTGGGAAAAAGAACGGCTGCAAGGTGGACGCCTCCCAGGTGTGTACTTTAACCAAAAAAGGATGCAAAAATGTTACAGCGGCACGTGGTGCCTTCTGCCCAGATAGCGAATAGCCAATTGCAGGAAAAGAACGGCTGCAAGGTGGACGCCTCCCAAGTACTCTCGTTAAACTCCGCTTAGGGCGCGGAAAGCCCTTTGCACACGGTGCGTGTGACCAGGAAATCAGGCAGGTAGCGAAAAACAAACTGGGAA
>JAULBY010022364.1:0-18211 GCA_032358315.1 Ophiocytium majus | reverse complement strand
ATATAAGGTAGATTGACTGTAGTTTGGTTGCTGCTTGATAATTCAATCTTAGCACGTTCAGCACTATCTTTTAAACGCTGTAATGCTAATACATCTTTAGCTAAATCTACACCTGATTCTTTTTTGAATTCTTCAACAATGTATTCCATCATACGATTGTCAAAATCTTCACCGCCTAAGAATGTATCACCATTAGTTGATAATACTTCAATTTGTTTTTCACCATCGATGTTAGCAATTTCAATGATAGAGATATCAAATGTACCACCACCTAAATCGTAAACAGCAATTTTACGTTCGCCTTTTTCTGCTTTATCTACACCATAAGCTAGGGCAGCAGCAGTAGGTTCGTTAATGATACGTAATACTTCTAAGCCAGCAATTTGACCTGCGTCTTTAGTAGCTTGACGTTGACTATCATTGAAGTAAGCTGGTACAGTAATAACTGCTTTAGTAACTTCTTGACCAAGATAATCTTCAGCAGTTTGTTTCATCTTACGTAAGACTTCAGCACTGATTTGTGGAGGTGCTAGTTCTTTGCCATTAGCTCTAACCCATGCGTCACCGTTCTTTGCTTCATAGATTTCATAAGGCATTAACTTAATGTCTTTTTGAACAGCTTCTTCTACAAACTTACGACCAATTAGTCGCTTACTAGCATAGATTGTATTCTTTGGATTAGTTACTGCTTGACGTTTTGCTCCAGCACCAACTAAAATTTCATCGTTAGTGTAAGCAATTATTGATGGGGTTGTACGTGCGCCTTCTGAGTTTTCGATGATCTTTGCGACACCGTTTTCTAAAACTGCCACGCATGAATTGGTGGTACCTAAATCGATACCTATGACTTTGCTCATATGTTTTCTCCTTTGATTAAGCAAGATTTTTGTAGACCCGACCTATTCAGCATCTACATTATTATTTATACTACATTACTACGTATTAAAACAACTGTTTTGGCAGTTGCTGTGATTCTAAGTGTTTCTTCCAACGGCGACGGGCTTTGTTGGCCTTCATCTTACGATTAGTTGTAGGTTTGGTATAAGTTTCACGGTCACGCAATTCCTGAAGTAAGCCAGATTCCTGCACTTTCTTCTTAAATTTACGCATTCCTGCTTCGAATTTTCCGTCTTGTACGTTTACCTTCATTCTAAAACCACCGGATCCTTTACTAAATCTACAGATATATTTATCTTCTTAATACCCTTTTCTCTGTATAGTTTGGTAGCATACATATGCGGCATCAAACAACGCTCAATTTCAGTATGTAAACCACGGGCTCCAGTTTTCAGTTCCAAGCAGTTCTCAGCCATATAGTCTAATGCTTCTGGATCAAATGTCAGTTCAATCTCATCTATACTCAGTAAGTATTGATACTGTGCGATATAGTTATTTTTAACGTCAGTAAGAACGTGGACTAACTGATCTTTAGTTAATTCATCAATAGCTACTGAGGTAGTAAAACGCCCGATAAATTCAGGAATAAGCCCAAACTTTACCAAGTCATCAGGACTAACATCTTGTAGAACTCCCTCTACTGCGGCTTCAATTTTAGCATTAAAGCCCATTGAAGTTCCTTGTTGACGCTTACCAATAATTTCATCCAATCCAACAAACGCTCCACCTGCTATGAATAAGATATTTTTGGTATTAACTTCTACTAAGTCTTGATTAGGATTCTTTCTGCCACCCTGAGGCGGTACACGACATACAGTGCCTTCAACCAATTTAAGTAATGCTTGCTGTACGCCCTCACCACTTACGTCACGTGTAATAGAAGTTGATTCACTTTTACGTGCGATTTTATCTATCTCATCAATAAAGATAATGCCACGCTCAGCCTTTTCTACTTTACCATCAGCAGCAGCAAGTAAGCCGCTAATCATTGATTCAACATCATCACCTACATAACCAGCTTCAGTTAATGATGTAGCATCAGCTACAGTAAATGGTACGTTTAGATATTGTGCTACTGATTTGGCTAGTAATGTTTTACCTGAACCTGTAGGCCCTAGTATTAAAACATTACCTTTTGATAAGTCTAAATCTTTAGGAGGTTTATTGATACGCTTGTAGTGGTTAGCAATAGCAACACTAAGAATAACTTTAGCTCTATCTTGACCAATAACATATTTATCTAAGTGTGTTTTAATCGCCATAGGGTCATAATGACCTTCAGCTACTTCACCCTCACTGGGCTTAGCAACCATAAGGTCATTACAGAGTTCGATACATTCATTACAGATAGCTGAATCTTCACCTACTATAAACTTCTTTACCTTGTCTCTATGCTTGCCGCAAAAATTACAACTATTGATTTCAGTTTTTTCCATATATATACTTATCTTGTTAAACTTCGCAAAAAACTTTAACTTTATACGTATAGTTATCAGGTCTTGTTGGGGTAGTAATTGTTATGTTACCTTCATAACTTTGTGTACCAAATAATGTAACTTGACCATGTTGATTGATAACCATATTAGTACTCATATTTGATACACAATCTTTATGTACTAATTTGTTATTAGTATCATAAATGCTTAGTTCTAGTGATAATTCATTCATACCAAATAACGCAGTCGATAATAAGTTCCAACGTGGACTACCACGTTCAAATTCAAATGTAGATTGTTCACCAATTTTGAACGAACCACTACCACCAGCAGCCTTATTACGATTAGCAATAACTGTTAAGAAAGCTGGATTACCTTGAATACGCTTAGATTCGCACGTTTCAGGATGATAATCACAATTTTTACCAGAAGCACTATCAACTAACAATGCCAAGTACTGTTGACCTTTAGACACCTTTTTAGGTTCTTGTGTCATGCTTGCTGCTTGAGCCATAGCTACTAGATAGTCATAGTTCCATTGTACCTTATAAGGAATATCAATAACCATCTGACGTTGTTCATTCATACGTAATTGATACTTACTAGTTGATACTACATAAGCTGATTGTTTAAACTTATCTAATACCATCTTCAAGGCTTCATCACCATTCTTTTTGGAATCTAGTAATGTAGAGGTAGTTGCTGCTATTTGAGCACCGTCAATTTTACCAGAAGTTTTACCTTCGCCTAATAAACCAGCTGCGATTTTGCTTGTGCGAACATAAACATCCATAATAACGTAACCATTGCCTACTTCAACCATATCAAATCTGTCAACATAGCCGCTACTATATTTGATAATCTTCTTAACAGTTACTTCGCCGTTAACTACTTCAGTACCGCTAGCAACATAAGCACCTACAGCGTATTCTACTGCTTTCTTATATGCTTGAGTACGAGCTTCCTCTTCAGTAGGACCTTGACCACGCACACGAACTTGGTAAACTTTATCATTAGATTTAACTAGTTCGCTTACTTGTATGATAGTGCCTAGTGCTTGTAAGCCAGTCCATAGTGTAACAGGTTCTGCTTTTGCTACACCGATACTCAATGCTAATACAGATGTCAGTAGAATACGCATTATAAACTCCTAATTTATGTTATTGGGATACTGCTATTATAACAAGATTAGTTGTTCATGTCAATAGCAACGGATTTTGTAGCAGCCATATTTTGACGATTCCAAACATAGACAGAAGCGATAGTGCGACCGCCATCGATTTTGTAGCTACCTTTGTAAGTTACGCCACGCAGTTTACCTTGTGACATTTTAGTTTGATTAAGGCTAGCAGTAGTCTCGGTAATTTCACGAGCCAAGATTTTTGCTGCTTTATCAGATACGTTTGAATCACCTGCTGCGGTATTAGATTTACCATCTAATTCGTCATCTATTTCACGTGCTGAAGTTTCAGTAGCACCGCCATTAGTGCGTTGTGAATTTGTGTTACGAGTAGTAGCATGATTCAAAGCTTTAGACAATACTCTAGTGTATTTGTCAACTTTGTTAGTTGAACCGTGGAAGAATTCTACTAGCTTGTCACTAGCATCCATTTCAGCAACGATTTTGTTAGCACCAAAACCAGTTACTTCGATACTATCTAAGTGACCATCAGTACCATAAACTACTTTGATACCTTCTTCAGTGAATTCAGTAGCCAATTTTTGCGAACCTACTGATTGAGTTACTGCTGGAGGATTTGAAGATAGTTCCTCAGCCGTTACATAACCAGTAATTGACATAGCGATTGCTGTTGCGATAATGAGTTTTTTCATTGTATTGCTCCTTATTTACGATTAAAAAGAAATTTGATTAATTTCAAACTATAAGACATTATACTACCATTTGGATTCAATGTCAAGCTTTTTCTTTAAGAATTTGCCTGGCATACTCTTGGGCATTAGTCAAAGCATAATCATCCGACAACGAATTAAATCCGCGGATTGTTTCCCAAACATCATTATTCAAAGTTTGTACTTTGACATCACTAGCAACCTCAAAAGGGCTACCTTCTGTTACTACTCTTACAACACCGTAATCTTTAAAAACATGCATTTTTACTCCTTGTTCATCAGTTTATGTGTACATTATACAGCCAAACCGATTCAATGTCAAATACTTTAGGTTAAAAAAGCCCCTAAACGGGGCATTTTTTGTTATCATTTTGTTAAGATTGGTCGCTAGAATTTGTTAATATTTTAGCAATTTGGTCACGTTCATCATCAGTTAGCCATTCTGGATCATATTCTCCAGTTTCTAACTTCTGAATCAAGTGCTGTACATAGTTCTCATTATCTAAATATGTTTGGCTATCTTCACGCTTTACTTCTATCCAACGTTGACCAGTAAACTTATAAACACGATTTGGCAAAACGTCAACACGAGTAAAAATATCACCGCGCCTGGAATAACGTGGAAACTCTGTACCAAAGTTAACCTTAGCATTAGTAGTGCCATCAGCCGTTGCCACTAATGCTTGAAACAAAGATGGATTAGAACCACGTAGTGCTGCTAATGATGTACTTTTTCCTTCTACGCTTATATATTCTGGTAATGTACCTTGAGCAGTTACAGGTAGATCAGTTGTTACATCATCAACTGTAATTTCTTTATCTACAGTATGTGGCTTATTTTCTTCTTCTGTTTCAGTTAACGCTTCAAAGTCAGTGACTGGTGTTTCATCGATAACACGTTGTGCCCACATTTCTTCGTTTTCTAATACAGGAACATCGAGTTCTTTTGCTTTAGCTTCTAGTGTATGGTCAACTTGAGGGCCTAGAATTTCTACAACCTTTTCTTCTTCTGGTTCAATCTCAGCAATAGCTTTATTTGCTGCGGTAGCACGAGCATGTTCTTCTATCTGTCTAAGTTGATCCTCTGATAAAGCTCCATCATCAGCTTCATACTTTGCCTCTTCGGCATCTTCTTTTGCCACCTGCTTGCGTAATTCTTCAAAGAAAATACTTACATCTTTAATTTCTTCTTCAGTTTCTACTATGTCTTGTTTATGTTTAGCTTTTCTATCTTCACGTGCCCATTCTAACTGTTTGTTACTTGCCAGAATCAAGCATAGTGCGAGTGGGTCAAATACAATAACAATAAGAATAATAACCCATCGTACTGCTTTTTCTAATACGTTTTGATCGGGATTATCTCCATAGATAAACGCAGCAATATACTTGATAGGACCAACTTCAGCTTCTACTTTACGTAGTTCAGCAGCAAGCGGTGCTCGTTCTTGTTGTAACTGTGCTACTTTCTTTTGTGCTTTAGTAATATCTGATTGTAAGCTGGTACGTTCTTTAGCTTGCTGTTTACGAATAGTAACAGCACGTTCAGCACCTTTATCACTATCAGTTCTGCCAAGCATTTGATCTACTTGAGCATCCATTTGTTGTAATGCTTTTTTAGCTGATGCTATGTTATCTTGCTCAACTTTGATTTGTTCATCATAGATAGCAACTTTACTTGAAGCATCACCGGATACTAATGATTGGTCACTATGTGCTTTAGACAAGAAACCAAAAATACCCATCGATGTGAGTAGCATTAAGAATACAATAGCTGGAACTAAATATGTTTTATATAACCAGCTAATACGTTTCCACTGATTATGTAAGAAAACTGTAGCAACAATTTTACCTGCTTCTAAGGCTCCTCCCATGATAATAACTGGAATAACTGCTGCCGCAAAGATAGCGGTTAAACCAGCAATACTATACCATGCCGCAATAGCAGATATAGTAATAGCAATTAACATCATAGTATAGCCAAATAACATATATTGTTCCTAAAAAGAATATTTATCTCATTTTCGTTCGCATATTATATCACTTATCATCACGGAAACGAACGAATCTGGGGAAGCGTAATGAATACGTTCCATCTTGATTTTGAGTAACAGCATCAGCCGCTACTACAATAGTTTGTCCTACTAGGGTTTGTTTATGTCGCCAGAGATTATCACGATCACTATCACTATAGCCACTACCACAGTTAACCCGAATATGCTTGTTGTCATCAACGCCTTCGCAAATAATAGCACCAAGGCGTCCTTCGTTTCTACCTGTACCTTCTTCGAATCCTACGACCTTTAAGTCATAGTCGTGTACCGGTTTCCACTTTAACCAAAACGTTGAACGCTTACATATATAAGGAGCATCCAACGATTTAATCATAATGCCTTCGTATCCTTTATTTACACAATCTGAGGAATAGCGGCGCATCTGGTCTTGACCTTCACTAGTATCTAAATCTACCTCTAACCCAGTTGTGAGTTCTACATTAGGCATAAGATTAAAAGTAGTTTGGCATCGTTCAAGCATAGCAATGCGTTTATGTAATTGTGCGTTCCAATGACCACGATTGAAATCTACTAGGGGGATAAAATCAAATACATGATAAACTGAATCAGCAGCATCAGCATCCTTCTTACGTCTAGCCTGACGCATTAAATCCTGAAATGATTGACCCATTACTTCACCATCAAGTACAAAATCACCAGTACCCAACATTGCTCTGAATATACGGGCACAATTTCTTATTTGTTCTTCAATAACACCAAAGTTCTCAAACACTTTGCCATTACGTGAATAGCAAGTTACTGTATCGTTATATGATACAACGGCTAACATACGAACACCATCTAGCTTAGCTTCGATTCTGTTCTTGCCACGCATCTCAGGTCTGCCTTCGCAGTTAGTAGCTAACTGACAACTGAATACAGGCACTTCATATTGAGTGCCACTACATACTTTGTTAATAGTTTTTTCTGATATACCAGCACGTACATCTTTGTTAATAACACCAGCAACAAATTCATTCCAATTATCTGAATCAAACTTGTAGGATATTTCTTCAATAGCATCACGTGCGGCATTGCCTGTGAGTTTACGATTATGTAGTTTATGTAATAACTCGTTTAACTCACTCCATGGATTAGCAGCAGCAGTGATACCCGCCGTAACAGGAGTTTTCTTAACTCCAAAAGTTACAAAAGGATTGTACGCTAAGTTTAACAAAGTAAGAAACCAAATAGAATTATCTTCACCTAGTTCACTATAAGCCAGGGCTTGTTCTAACACTTGCTCTTTGTGAATACGTGAATCTGATTCATTTAGTTTCTTAATGTAGTATGCTGTCATATTACCAACTTGAGTTGTAAAATACTTTGAGTCCTAAAAATACTTCTGCTTTAGCATCAGCTACGAATTGAAGGTCTTGCGCTCGATAATAATCATCACTATCATCACCAAAGAAAAAGCCTGAGGTAGAAGGTAACTTACCCTGTTTGATATCTTGCTCTAACTGATTCAAATCGTCCCAAGTTAGTTCAAGTTCTATACCATTGAACATAACATCATCATGTAGGCTATTCATATTTTTTTCTAGCCACAAGTTATTCATCCAACCATGTAGGTTAGGATGTTTACGCCAGTAAGCTAGTTCTCTAGGCTTTGATACTGATTCTAAATTTTCATCTAAGTTTTGCTGATAGTAATCTTCTTCTTGACCAGCACGAGCAGCTACATAAGCATACATATCTAAGCCCATGATTAATTCCCTTCTTTTTCGATAACTGTAGTTACAACACTGTGTGTAGTATCAACTGCTTTACCAAAATAATTTTTAGTAACAGCAGGATATAAAACAGCTAAAGTTACGATAACACCAAGAATAAACTTACCCATGATTCACTCCTTATTACGATTGTTTAAAAGAAGGTAAAGTCATACCACGTGTAGCATAAGCAAGTGCTACGACCCAACCTATGAAGGTAAAACCTAGTAACAAATTGACAACAAATAAACTTAACAAATTGTCATCACGGCGGCGATAGCCAATTAAAGAAGGAACAAAGTACAATACTGTACTGAGCAAAATTCCTACTAATCCTAGTGTTTCTAATAATACATCCATTTTGCTACTCCTTTAATTTAAAGATATTATACGGGAAATTGGATTCATTGTCAACAGTTTCTTTTTTGACAATTAATCTACCTCATGGACTGAGTAATCCGCCCATTTACCAGAATAGCTTCCACCATCGTTTTCTAGTTCCTCGTCACCATATAATACAGTTACAATAACTGAGTTGTTTTCTAAATCTTCTGTTCTAAACTGTAGCTTGTCAATATCAAACACTTCACCAGGAGCAAGTTCTATCTCAGTTTCGTAATAGATACCTTTGCCACCCTGTGCCCAATATACGTAATGTCCAGGATCTTGGTCACCGATATAATGCTCATCAGCACAATCAATAAAATAATGGTCGGAATCATCAATAATACGGTCGGTAATACCAGATAAATCACCATCGTAAATTTCTTCATTTTCTGGATTAGTAATGCTTACCCAGCAACTATCTACATCGACACCATACACACAGGCTACCTCAGAATATTCATTGTAATAATATTCAAATCTACATTCTTCGGGTATCTCAACTGTATCACCATCATAGTTTTCAAACTCAGTCATATCAGGATCATTCATAGCATCGCCTAATGCTGATTCATTATCAGGGTGTGACCAAAAATCATACTGAGCTTGCGTGATACGACCGATACCAGTATCAGTTCCTCTGCCAGCTAATACAATCTTGTATACACCACCTTTGTTTTCGTTACTATCTTTGATTAGTAATGGTGGAGGTGGTTCTTCAAGCTGGGGTAGTATAACAGGGTTAATGTTCTCAACTATTTCTGTTTGATCTGTAAGCTCAGTGGCATTAGGGAAAGGCCAAGTTGCTTTGGGTGGTGTAGTATTCGACATAATAAAAAATCCTCATGAGTTTTATAGTCTCATGAGGATAGCACAACTGATTTATAAAATCAAGTTATTTGGTTGATTTGCTTTGGTTAACAAAGCCATACATTTTTTCGGCTGTTTCTAATATCTTATCCATGCCTGGAAATTCTGGCATAGCAACAGTAGTTATTAGTTTACCATCATTATCTTTCTTAGCTGACATTTCCCATCCAGCAAATTTAACTTGGTATTCTTGCATAACAACTTCTTTAGCCATGGCTAAAACATCAGCACGAATTTCGTAACCATTTTTATTAAACTTAACTTCAGGTAGTTTAGGTGTTTCAAAAGATTGTGACATAATATTCCTTAAAATGTAAATGATCTATTTTTTCTGTATAGATACTGATTAGTCAAGCGTTCGATATCTGCTTCTGATTTTGGTTCGTGACTAGTAATATACTGTTCTAACTCACTACCATATGATAAAGCAAATGTTCTAGTTATACGCTCAAAGATTGAGAGTATAAACATTATTTTTCCTCTTTATCTTTTGCTACTTTAACTTGTGGAAAAAACTTATCGCCTAAACTGTCAACTGAATACTTAGCTAGGTCAGTAGCATTCTTGCTTAACATTTTAGCAAAAGCGGTTTGAGCATTGATATAATCGTTAGCTGCTTTATTTAGGGTCTTGTCAGTAATGACTTTGTTAGTGATATTTCTCTTTGTATTCTGTAAAGAATCAATGTAAAAATCTGGTGTGAATAACTCTTTGAGTGAATCTGGTGTGTAATTGAAAAACATTGTAAATCTCCTTTGTGTGTGTGATGTAGGTTTTTAACAGGTCCTACAACTGTATTCTTATTTATCTTACTTTAAAAAATTACTTGCTTTGCCAAATATGGTAAAGAATCCATACAGCAACTAAACCAACTAAGCCTTGTGAACCTAGTGCTGTAACAATAGCTGTTACATTACCGATTACACTAACTGCTGGCATAAATGGAATCGCTACGCCTTTGAACAATACTTCTAAAACAATACCAAGAGCAATAACACTTACTCCAGCTTCTGCTAGTGCTGCTGCCCATTTTTTGATTTGTGCTAAAATATCCATAGTAAATCTCCTTTGTTAAGATATATTAAAAGTTCAACAATATTTAGTGATACAAGTGATAAAGCTTATTTTTTAGCAGGTTTTTTATCACTTTTTGGTGCTTTTGCTGCTTTTGGTGCTTCTGTAGGTTTGGAACCAGATTTAGCGTCACTATGCTTTTTTGGTAAAATAACCCCTGAATCTAGCTTAGTTTGGCTATAAGCTGGTACTACAAATGCTACTGCTAAAATTAATGCTGATAATGATTTCATTTTGTTTCTCCTATAAAATTAGTTCACTTGATCCGGCTGCGTCTCCAAGTTGACCTTTAAAGAATGTATTAAAGGAAATACTGATCCTCGTACCTGATGTTTTCTTAGTTTCAACCATGTGGGTCAGGTCTGATGGAAACAATAAGAGAGTATTAGATTTTACTGGAAACCACCAACTGTCAGAATTCCAATGATTAAAATTTTCTGTTGGAATATGATACTGTGATTTAAGGTCTTTATAAAAATTAATCCTATCCGTCTCGTCATCAGATGAGACATATAATACACCAGATATTAAACTATTAGGATGCTGATGTTTATGGTGATACTGATTTTTTTCTGTATAATTAGCCCATGATTGAGTTATGTACAGGTTAATAATATTCTTAGGAGCATATACTTCTTGAAAAAAATCATGTGCTGCTTGTTCACAAAAAGTACCAAGACGTTTTAATTCTGGTTCCTTAAACAATCTTTTATTAACGGTAGTACTATTACTTTCATTTTGTGATCTTGGCAAAGAAGTAATGTATTCGAATTCTTTTTTTGTAATACAGTCAGGTAAATCTATTTTACCAATTGGTATTGGAAATAAGTTATTAATGTTCATCGTCATTTATTTTCTCTTAATAATATTTTTTACCTGCCCCGACCCGCAGACCTTCGAATGGGCGCACCAAATCCTTTTGTTGGCTTCGGGCCTGTGCCTGTATTTGGTCCTCCCTTAGGCACTGCCGCACCAGTTTGACCAGTGCTTCTACTTTTTGCCTCTTGAGCCATGTTAATGAATGGATTTTTGCTTTTTTTTGGTTGTTCATCTGATTTACCTGACATTATCTTCTCCTCTTAGGGTTTTGTTTTTCTATGTATTCTTGGACTGAACCATACAATCCAATCATCATAGCAACCTTTGAATCATATACTTTTATTTTAATCTTTGCTTTACTGTGATTCCCATTCTTATTAGCTTTATATATATGATATGGACATTGTATAGTTTCGCTTAACTTTAATAAGTGTTCATAATAATTTACTTGTGGTACCAAATCTAAATCAAAGTCCCATCCTTCTATATCTGCTTGCTGAAATGCTCCTTCTCCGGCATCAGTTAATCTATACCCTCTACGCTTTGATGTATCTTTCCACCATATAGGAAATAATTGTTCAATAGTAGCATTAGGGGTAACAGGAAGATTTTTGTAAACAATTTCAGTAATCTTTACTTTGTTCATACATCAATCATCGGGATAAACTTTTGTACCTGAATTCATAAACACTACAGTAAATTTATCTGTTTTGAACTGTGCGTTTAATTTTCTGCATAAGTTTCTGGCATGACCGGGATTAGAGAATGATGTTTTTTTATATTTGGGAACGGAGTTTGAATCTAAGTAATGTGAGTTTTTTAGATTGATAGGTTGACCTTCGTAAAATACTGACCATATGCCAGCAGCTTCTACCACCTGATCTACTTTATAGGTGTTCTTGTCTACTAACTCAATCAATACTTTAGGTTGACCTCTACTCACTCCACTTGCCCCCTTGAACAATTACTTCAGTGATAGGTGGATTTCTTTCCAACTCTACCACACGATCGGCTAACAAATATACTAGTTCATCACGTAACAATCGTGCCTCTTCTAGGGGAATTACAACATCTCTACCTGCCCTACCTTCTTGCATAGAGACTCTATCTATAAACTGTTTTATTTGTATCATCGTTTATTTATCTCGTCTTGGGCTTCCCGCTGAGTTTTGAATGGTCCAATATATTCATAACGCTTTAAAAAGATATACTTAGGACATAATTCAGTTTCCCATACTCCGCTACCTTGGTCAATAGCGAACCATCCAGCAGCATAGTAACATTTACTATCAGGTGTTTTTGTAAATACATGAAGTTTTTTAACTACATCAACCATATTATTATAAGTTCGTTTACTATCCACTGGCCATACAGCATACGGAGTAGTTTCTTGTACCTTGAACTTAATCTTTTTCTCAAATTCAACGTGAACTGTTTGACTAATCTTTTTAGTACTATCAAACTGTAAAATATTATCGCCTAACTTTAAATTAAAATGTGTACCATCAGATTCAATATTGCCAACTTTATTGACTCCATCAGTGACTACCCAAAATTTATCCTTGAGTATAGGCTTAGCTATTAGTTTAATACTTGTGTCTGTCATTGTGTTCCCTTAAATATATGGTCAAACTTATTTCGAAATTCACCTACAGATTCGACTAGCTTCCTAGGCAGTGAGCCCGGATGAATAATTTCAAAAGTAATCCACCACCCTGCGTTCCTGCGCTTACTTTGTAATACTCTGATTGTCATACCATCTGCAAATATATGTGATTTACCAATTAAATCAGCACCTGTATCATTATAGTCAACTAAATGTTCATTTTCGCTCATATTGTACTCTCCCTTTCCTACATTCTTCACGCATAGCTGGTGTGTATTCTGGATGAAAGTTAGCTAATGAACAGTCATACTTGGGTTTAGGCATGTCAATCTTAGTAAGCAAAGTAGCATACAGAATCATTGACATAACACAAATCATACCAAGTAAAAACATCATTGCTTCATTTTTGTTCATTTAATATACCTACATAAGGTTTATTAATCCATCTTGCGTATGTTTCAGCTTGTTCACTAATCTTTACCAAATCATGTTTACCACAAAACTTCATAAAGTGTATACCCACCTGAGTTACCATACTAGTACGAACACCCTCACGTATACACGCATCTACTGTATTTTTAATATCTTCAGGCTGCGCTGTTAAATCTATAAGATGAACATTGCGCTCATAGTCATCTAGTACACGATGTTCAACACCTTCGTGGTCAGTCCAACGCTGTAGCATTAGATTATTCCAATTGAAGCCTTTTTTCTCTCGATCTTCCCACGCTTCAGTTAAGCCCACTTTATTCTTTGTACCCTTAGTACGCACACCAGGATAAGCACTAAACACGTTGTCACCTGAATCGCCACGCATACATTTCTCAAACAAGTTAAACCGAACATCGCCTATATGTTTAGGCAAGTTAGTTTTCTTGTCAATGACATTATTGCCCTTCTCGTCAAATACACCATCAACTGTGATAAGTTGACCAGCTACTCCATTGTACTGCTTAACTCGATCCGTTAATAACTGTTGATAGTCACCATCACTACTAATAATATAATGTTCGTCATTGGGATGTAGATGAATAAATCTAGCGATAATATCATCAGCTTCAGCAGTAGAGCATTGTAAAACTGATGTATTAGTTTTATTCTTTAGAAAGGTACAGAACTCGTCAAACGTTTCCCAAAACGCTTTATCTTCTTCAGCATCTTTTACTGATAGGGCGGCACGAGCATCGCTGCGATTACGCTTATATGGTTCGTAGAAATCTTTACGCCAACTTCTACCTTCTAAGCAAAATACTACGTGAACATCCTCACCGCCATATTTGCGGAACACTTGCTGTACTGATGCTAGTGTAAGATGTAGGCTCATGCCCAACTTGTCCTCAAGTGAACTTCCACGTGAGGCTACATGACGGGCACGAAAGAATGTATTAGCTGTGTCTATGAGTAAGTATTTCATGTGATAATAGTAGCATATTTATGCTACGTAAGCAAGAGGGTTGGTCAAACGAATTCAGCCAAAGCTTCATCAATTTGTCTAGTTGGAACATCGAAGGTACTATAACCATTATACAACATCTTAAGGTAACCTTTAGAAGGTTCTGAAAGCCTATGATATTCTGGAAGCATACTATAGCACCAAGCTTCTACCATTTTACCATCGAATTCTACTGTTTGTAAATGACGGGTATAGTAATGTGGATAACCTTCTCTGGCATCCAACTCTGATAAGGTCTGTTCATCAATTTCCCATAACACACCATCAACTGCTGTGTTAAAATCAGGACGAACATCAGCATGAACGCTTAAATGAAACGAGTGATTTAATAGTCTAGCACGACCTAGGGGATTAGCATTGAAGTGATCCATTTGTTTTGGATCAGTATTCATACCATAACTGAAGTATAGCATAATTAAATTTTGTAGATAGTTTTAAAGTCAGGTTGATTGGATGACCTAGGGTCGGCTGATGGTTCTATTTCTTGTTCATCTTCTAGTTTCTTTTTTCTAGCTAAACAAGCTTTTTTTACATCAAGTGGTACTGCGGGATTATCTTCAGCCATAGAACAATATTGCTGTACTTTGGCATCAACAGGGCTTGCTTCCGCCTCATCTTCTATTCCACCGTCATCCGCAGCATAAAACATTAGTGCTCCTGCTAATAGTGAAAGTACGATAAGAGTGTCGATTACTCGATTTAGTGCGGAACGCATGATAAGCCCTGTGTATATCTCTATTTAGTATTTGTAATAAAATTTTAAAAATTATGCTGGAACTGAGTTAGATTGAGTCCCACGTAGTTCACGTAAAACGTAAAGCATCATAACTATCACCAAACCCATACCAGAAAGCATGGCAGTGATAAAAATAGCCTTGACCAAGTTAAAAGGCTTTTCAGATTTACGCTTCACTGAGGTAGCTTCAACTTTTTTGCTTGGTTTAGTTACTACAACTTCACCTGGACTGAGGCTATCTTCCACAGATATAGTAGCTGACTGAAAATATCGAGCCTTGAAAGCAGCATATTCTTGTGGCTTGTCCCAAGACCAAAGAGCCATATAAGTAGCTACTGCTACAAATACGAAAAAGATACTTTGAAGAAGTTTTTCCATGATTATCTCCTATTAAGCTTCTACTTTAGTCAACATGCTAGCAGGTACATTCCAAGTATTTCCTGGTGTGCTAACGACAACATTTTTCACTTTGATCCGTTTAACTGTACCATTAATTTTACCAAATTTAGTACTAACGAATGATACAGTATCGCCTATGCTGAGGCTGCGTTTAGTCTCTTTTACTAACTGACTACGCTTATAACGGATACTTTCTCCAATAGCATTAAGGTCAGTATTAGTAAATTCACCACGCATAATAGCTAATTGAATTTGTTCTACGTTCATTATACACGCTCCTGTTCTAACATTAACACACCGCATGCCATAACCGCTTGGCCTAATACTAAAACTAAAACACCTGTGTACATAGCATTAGAATCTACACTAGCTTCAACACCACCGATACCTAACATAGTAAGTATTATACCTGATACTAGTAAAAACATTCCTGAAGTCATATTATTTTTCCCTATTCAATATCCAAATTATGATTACTAAGCAAATCATAAACCAAAACATGTTTATATCCTTAGTCTAAAATATACGGCTTATTCCATTTGCCGATATTAACATCAACATACCAGCCTACATCAAAATAATCAACCATGGCATCTGAGTTATCATGATTACCTGCGTTCATAGCAGGGATAACTTCAGATAAAAATTTTACAGATTTACCTTCAAAATGCGATTTGTAATGATAAGGATTTACTTGAATGCCGAACTTGGCAGCACTCTCATCATTACCATAATCTTTGATGAAATCTATTGAACCTGACTTAACATTAAGAACCAAAGTTGAATGATTACGAACTGCTAACGAAGCCTTGACACCATATTTTTTACATATAGCTTTGATAACTGGGGCAATCTTTGCTTTTTTCTCTTGTGACATGTAAGCCATTTATTTCTCCTATCGATCTATTGAAACCATAGTATAGCAAATTTGGTATTCATTGTCAAACATTTTAGGTGTTGTTTTTACGCAACTAATATGTTTCTAAAGTGACATCAAAAAAGCTATTTCCTAGCTGGTTTATTAGATTATCCGCTACTTCGGGATAGTTTTTTACTAACACTTCCGCTAATGCCTGAATTTCTGCTGTTGTCATTTTAGCAAGATGTTGGGCTTCTGCGGTAATTAATTCTGGTTTCATTATTCGACTTCCTCCTGTACTTGTTCGACACGTTCTACTTCATATGGGAAATGATCTTGGAAGTTCTTCAACGCCGCTGCATAGGACTCGCCACCAAAACGTGCTTCACGTCCACCATCAAAATAGAAATCATAAACTTCACGCATTATTCAACTCCTTAACAACTTTCATCACAGGGTGCAGAACCACAAGTTTTACAATCAACTGGACTCCAATGGCAACCACTCATAGCATCACCGTCAGAATCAACGTCTTCACCACAATCTGGGCATTGGGCAATATCCTCGGCTCTATAATTTTTTGGGTAATTATTCCATCCATCAGCACACATCATTCAACTCCAAAATGTTTCTTTACCAAGTTAACGGCTTCATCAAAAGCATTTGCTTTATGGTCGCAGTAATCATCTCCGACATTATAATATTCTTCACTTTCTTTTTTCATTAATTCGGCACATTCCCGAACAATCAACTCGGCGAATCTCTCCATAAATTTGGTTTGACTTTCCCAAGATTGATCCATTGTAGATTCTGCAGCCTTGTCCCAAAGTTCTTTAATTCGTTCGTTCATTTTTTATCCGTTACAATAGTTTCTGTTACTTGTTTAGTACAATTCTTACCGCATGATTCTGTGTGACTACTTTCTGTTGTTACCTTGTCACTGCATCTAGTAAAGTAATGATCACGTCCATCACTAATACGATAGAAAGTATAGATACTACAACCATCAATTTCATTGATTTTTCTTGGACGCTCACGCTCAGCATCCTCACGAATCTTTTCCTGTACCTTAATAGTATGTTCTTCGGGAGTATCACGCCAGTGATACAATGCCCATGATCCTATGACTACAATAAGTATAAAAAAGAAAGTTCCGTTATCCCACTCAAAGTGGACAGCTAATAGTATTACAATTACCACTATCAACACTAACAACATCCATTCTATCATGATTATACTCCGTATGCTTTCAATGTTTTCTTATACGCATAAATGGTGTATGCTATCAACAACATAAAGGGTGATGCTACAACACCAATCAATAATAAGTCGATCATTGTTGCTCCTTAATTAAATTCGTAAAACTTAACACTAGGATCTAACTTTTGTAACTCTTTAACAATAGCCGTAAGTTCTTTATAACGTGCCTGTACTTGTGAACGGCTCAATTCACCATCGCAAGTAAGATTTTCTGGACTCAGTTCAGCATCAATCATGTTAGCAATACGCTGACGATCCTCAGCCTTTTGTAAACTTAACTGAGTAAATTTACTATTAAATAAGGAACCGAAAGAATTTTTACGATCAACATAAGTAGTTAATTTCGAAACTTTAGACATTTACTGCTCCTTGTTAATTTACGATAACCACAGTATAGCAAATTTGGTATTCAATGTCAAGGAATTTGTGTTGTGTTTATACAACAAGAGGTATTATCAAACTAGCAATACTGTAGCCTAGACCTACAAAGATTAAACATATTGCGAAAATGATAACTAAGATGCCTGATAATAAGGCAATGCTGGGATTACTAAAATTAATCTTGTTCATTTTGTAATTTCCATTTGAGATTAAGTTCTGTTGCTACATTGATAGCAACTTCTTCAGAAAAACAATCGTATGCCTTCTTACCTGAACGTGCTACAATGTCGCCCATGTCATTATAAGTAAAATTAGTCCACTCAGTCACAGTCCAACCACCCCAACGATCTTCCTCAGGGTCGTGATAGTTAGCACTAAATCTTTCATTTTTGTCAAATGTTGTCAAAATTACATGCTCCA